>CM042009.1:115380999-115518499 GCA_023525715.1 Cichorium intybus | reverse complement strand
AAGTTTTGGATCATTTTGGACTCGGATCTTGTTATTGGGCTAGCATGATTATATTTAGATGTTAAAGTTAGGATTTTTATGGACTTAGAGACTGTTTGGAAAGTCCTTGGAAAGATTAAGACCTTGGCTGAATGGACTAAGAACTTAATGGTCATTTTTGGACTGTTCATAGTTAGTGACGCTAACTTGAGGAGTTAGCAGCGCTAACTGTGTCTGTTGACTTTGACCTTTGACCATTGACTTTTTGACAAACTCGAGGGTTTTGGATACCGGTCTTATAGGATTATCCTGTTTAGGATTTAGGAAGTTCTAAGTGGAGTTTATCCTTGTTAGGAAGTGCGTAATGTCGGGATCCGAGGGCACTCGCGGGGAGTGCTGTCTAGCTTGAGGTCGATGACCAGGTGAGTCTTCTCACTATATTATGGGTGATGTTGCATGCGTATGTAACTTTATTACTTTTTGTAATAATGTGATGTATGTGCCTTACGTGTTTACCGACAAGATCGGGGCAAGCCCGTGAGTCAAAGAATGAGTAGATAACCGGACGGATAGGGCAAGCTCGAGAGTCTAAAGAATGAGTTGATTCGGTGACGGACGGAATGGGGCAAGCTTATGAGTTCTTAGCCGAGGTGGATCGGGGCAAGCTCGATGACCTTTTGTGATTGTGCTTATGTAATGAATTGTGTGGTATTTTAGGGAACTCACTAAGCTTTGTGCTTACTCTTTCCCCCTGACTGTTTTTCAGGCATTTGTTAGCTTGCGGTTGGAGCACGGTGCGACTGTACCGCATATGAGGTTTTGATGATTAAGTCTTCCACTGGATAATGTTTGTAAATGTTTTTGATAAATGCAATTTTTAATGTTTGAATATCAAGTTTTAATTTGGATGGTTTATTTGGTAACTCGTTTTTATGTATTTGAACCGTGTTTAAAAGAAAGTTTTTATTACTGGATTTGGGACGTTACACACACACACACACACACACACACACATATATATATATATATATATATATATATATATATATATATATATATATATATATATATATATATATATATATATATATATATATATATATATATATATATATATATATATATATTATATACACATATATAGACACACACACATACCTACGTGATCTTAAAGAATGTTGTAATTTAACCCGATCATTCTTTTTTACTTTCTAAACTAGCCAATAAGACACACATTGTCTTTGTTAAATGAACCACAGGAGTAAATTTAGATAAATAAAGTTTATATAATATAAACCTAATTTAAGAGGAATTTTAATTTGATTTTCGAGTAAATTACACTTTTGGTCCCTGTGGTTTGTTGGGATTCAATCACATAAACACATAATCATATGCAGCGGAAGACTAACAAGATTCCATGAACAGAGTTCAGGATTATGCAGTTCATATCAGTTATTGCAACAAAACATAAACAGAATGTATCTCAGGATTATCTCTTGTCTTGAATTTAATGAACGGCACTTGCAAAGGATGAACAGGATCCAAAGTGCTAATCCCTCTAATGACTCATATCCAAGAACACCACAAAACCAGACAGATCAGAACTTCCACTTGGGAAGGAGGTAGAAGATTAAAACCCTAGAGAGTGATTGATTTCGCCAAAGGGAGGAGGGAGAGGAGAATTGGCGGCTCCTTTGAGGCCAATGGGATGCCTTAGGGTTGAACCCCAAGGCCTCTATTTATAGTGCAAGGCTCCTAGGGTTTCAAACTTAGGAGCCTTTTGGCGGCCGCACCCCCTGGACTTTGTTCCATTGATTAAACATTTAATCAATTACAATTCAGTCCCTTTAATTGATTCTAAATTAACTCTAAATTAATTTATCAATTATTTTATTGATCTAGTTTCTAATTAATTTATTTCTCAATAAATTAATAAACTAATCACTCCCTTTTTAATTATTCTGACTCTGTATGTTTTTCTAGGTCATGAGGGCAACCAAGAACGACTCTACCATTATTAGAAATATTACCACAAGTTGATGACATTGGACACTATTCCAACAGTCTCCCACTTGGACAAGTTGTCAACTTGTGTGGTCTCAATATTACCTGACAATTAGCAGAGCGTGTCATCCTATGCAACTGCCGAACTCTGATCAAAGAAAAGAAACGACACTTAGATAAGTGATCTTATATTCCTCTGTTCTACAAGATATCATAATGAACTTGCGTCATGGAAAAAGTCAGATCCCGATAGTTCAAAGTTTGTTTCCTGATAGAGATTTATGATGACTCTGTCAGACTACTGATCGAACACTTCAATCCAGTCTGGGTTTGGCCAAACACTAAATGTCAGCATCAAATCATCAAAGGGCCCACAGATATCACTTCCCCTTATCAGGCAGAAGGAACATATAAACTTTGACTACATAGTCTCTGTCTATTTCATCATATCATACTCGGACATACCCATTATAACTACCAGTTACGAATAGCGTTTGAGTAGACTAAAGTATGACAGAATCATGGGCAGATCCCCCATGTATCTCGGTTTGAAAAATAAAAGATAGTATCATCCTAGTTTACTTGTGACTTAATCCATGAAGTAATATCTAGGTGCGGGTAGTTCCAATACTTGAATCTCTATCAAGTACTCATGAGGGCTAGTCGCAATCACCATGTTATGTCTAATCTCTATAGACAATCTACTAACACTCCATGACAGTCTTAAATCACTACTTGCTTCCAAGAGTACGACCGACTATGGAAGTTTGAGTAAAGTAATACTCGGGAAGTGGGGTTCCAAACATGCAAAAGTGAAACACAATAATAAATTAATGCAAATGATAGCTCTCCAGCTCTTTACTAAATCTCCATTAATAATACACCAAGTCAGATAAATTCTATCTACTGTTATATGTTTCGGTTATCAAACTAACAACTAAAATACTTATATCTTATTGCGTACAAACTTGACGCCTATGGACCGTAGTATGACCTTTATGCTTGGTTTGTGTCTAAGTCTTAGTGAAACAACCAGCCGGATACTCTTCCAATGATGCCCCTATTCACTATGATGTCTCAACTCGGTTTCTAAACACATCAGCAATCCCTGAGTATATGTCCCGACTTCTCATGGTCCTTAGTTCCTTAGTCAATGTGACTGCACCCTTGGTATGAGGAAGTCTCCTATACTAGCTGTTATACAATTCAACTTGGAACATTTCCATGTTGTTATTCATCCTTTTATAACACGAACACCTATCCTGATTGTGAGCAAGAGTCATCTCTGGCATCACTATTACCACTTACTCTTAGCTCTTTCTTTTCCTCCATGAACCAAGAACACATTTCTTGTTCTCCTAAGACACTCTAGGACTATCCTTTACTGCAGTCCAATGACTTCCGCCAAGGTTGTCTTGAAATCAACTCACTATGCTCCAAGCATACGGGATGTCAGGTCAAGTACATGTCATGGCATACATGATTGATCCTATAGCAAAAGCATATGGGACTCGACTCATTCTTTCAGTTATTCTCTAGTACTGGGTCATTGATTCTCCAATCAATTTTATGCCATGGGTAAAAACCCTTTCTTGCAGTCATGCATCTTGAATTTCTTCAAGATCATACTCAAATGTACTTTGGCTAAGTCCTTTTCTAGACGTTTTGTATCTATCTCCATAGATCCTTATTTCGCGTATGTATATTGTATCTCCTAGACTCTATATAGCGAAAGATTTCCGAATTCAAGTTATTACCTTCTGAAATATTGGAAAATCATTTCCTATAAGCAGGCATACTACAATAGTATTCCTACTAGCTTTGACATAATTATTGGACTTATTTATACTTCATGAAAATCCAAATTCTTTGGCATTTTATGACTACAAATATTCCAGCTGCGAGATGCTTGTTTGATTCTACAGATGAATCTTTCAAGCTTTGTACACTCTATTTGGATATTTGGCATGTTCAAAACCACTTGGTTGTATCAAACACACAACCCCTTTGTTTCCCATTTAAGGAAAGCAGTCTTAACATCCATTTTGCCATGTCACATAAAATGTACATGTGGTAACTAATATCCTAATAGATTCTTTCTCAGCTGCTGATGAGAGTGCCTTTCCTCAGAATCAATTTCTTGAGTCTGAGTACTGCCTTACTCGACCAGTCTTGCTTTGAATGTGTGTACATTCCTATCCATTCTGTTATTCTTTTGAAGATCCAATTACTCCTACTGGTTTTCAGGCCAGGTGTAAGATTCATCAAATTAAACATGGACTGAATCTCGTATTTCAATATCCTCTATTACTTGGCAGCAACTGGGATCACCAATGCTTCCATGTAGTTGGGTTACTCATCCTTACCAACTTAGTGTTTTACCACTAATCAGTATGTCATTTTCAGTAATATGGGACCATAATACTCAGGAGAGTGACTAACTCTACTAGAGTTGCAAAAGAGGTGTAGGTATGTCAAGGTTCTCTTAATAGGATTCTAATCCTTTAAGTGCTAGTGTTAACTAAAGGTTCTTTTCATTGGTTGACTCTTGAATCTCTTCAAGATCAATTTTACTCCCACTAGCTTCTTTGGATGTGAGCTCTTTCCGAAAAAGACTTTTCTATGAGACACAAACACCTTGTTCTCAAAAGACTTGTAAAGCAAGTATCCAAGGGACTTGCCGGATACCAATGAAATGACACTTCTCTGATCTGGGTTTAATCTTGTGACGAATGAAGATTTCACAACCCCAGACTTTCTATGTGCTAGTAAGGGATGAACCCCACTTCACATTTTAGAGAATATCTTTGCAACCTACTTAGTTGGATAAGAGGTTTAAGTTGCTGGTTTCTATTTCTAGGGTATAACCCTTTGAAACTGATTTGGAAATGTAGTTTGACGCATCATGGACCGACCCATTTTAAACAATGTTCGATTTCTCCTTTCAGACACACTATTTTGCAGCGGTGTTCTGAGAGGAAACAACCTGTGAACCATTTCACAGTTCCTAAGATGTTTGCAGAATACTCATATATTCTAGCCCAGTTGATTCCACTTTGTTTTGAAACCCTTTGAACACTTCAAAGTTTCTATCTTATGTTTAATCAGATAAACATATCCATATTTACTGAAAACATCAGTAAACATAACGAAGTATTACTCATCATGTCTTGTGGCGGATTTGAACGGTCCATAAACATCTGTGTAGATTAGTTCTAACAAATCCTCTGCCTCTTTCACATTTTCTAGTGAATGGCATTCTTTTCATCTTCCATGTAGGCAATATTTGCATACATCATCTTGATTGTGAGTCAAATGATTCAAAGTCCTGTCCACTTGGAGCTTGGTGATGCAATTCTTGTTTAATGGACACGATGATAATACCACAAACATGATTTATCCAACACACTTTCGGATGAATCAACACTTAAGATTATATTATTACTAATACTAACATATTCATATAAGCCATTGTAAGGATAAATTTTGAAATAAAACAACCATGTTTATATATGAGAAAACCACCATTTAAATATTCTTACACAACGCATAATATGAAAAAATGTCTTGTGCCAATCCTAGCGAGTAGCAAAAATCTAATAATCTAACTAAACACCATTAATCATCATGAGTTGTAATATCTTATCCTTGCAATAGCAGCAAGGTTTCTGCATCTGATGATCAGATCTAGCTCCTATGCTTCAACCTCTTACTTAGTCCCTGCATACAGCGCAGATGTGATGAACACATCCTGTATCAAGGTTTAAAGAGCAAGGAGTTGACATACTATGGAGTTTAGATATACCAAAGGTGCCAAACTCCTTGACCTGGATCTTCTCTAGGTCCTTCAGGTATGGTGGGCAACTACTTTTCCAATATCCCTTCAGCTGGCAAAACACACGACCTCATTTGGATCACGGATAAGTGCTATATCATAATCAACTTTTCTCTTAAAGCCTTGGTTAGACTCTCCAACCTTAGCCCTCCCCTTTACTTTGGGATGAGAATCTTCTTCTTCACAACATTACCATGATGAATGGCCAAGACAGGAACGGTGAAAGTTGAGCTACGGTGTTGCTTTAAACAACCTCGGCAATTTTCAACAAACTGTGCAGCTCAATCAAAGTCATGTCCAGATGGTTCTCATCACAGCTCATAAAGCCCTGATGACATGAACTAGGAAGCGAGTTAAGCACCACATCGGTGGCTAACTCCTTTGAAAATGGACACCAAGATTATCCAATCTGTCTATGTACTATTTCATCTTATGAACATGTGTACACACAAACGTTCCTTCTTTTAGTTTATATACCGTAAGGGATTTAACGATCTTGAATCGTTCCCGCTTTGCTAGTTCCCCGACACTCTTGAAACAATTCTCAAGTTCAGAGGATATGTCAGCAAACGTCAGGCTATCGTTCTCACTAGATCGGGATAGCAGTGGAAGAGGAGGAGGAATATGAGGAAAGTTTGTGTTTAGATTTGACACATCTATAAGACAAAATTTTAGTTTAGTTTGAATTAATCCTTAAAAAATAATTACCCAATTTATTTACGAAGACTAGGATCCAAAATCTTCTAGTTGTGATGTGAAGAGGGATGCCGTAATCACACCACAATGGTCATTAAGGTAGAAAAAAACTCTTTGTCAATTTCAACCACTATGAAATTCCTAGATCTTTAAGATTCATTGACTAGTGTCAATGGTATGTTAATCTCGTTTGTGCTCATCTCAAATTCATGACAGGGATGTCGTGGATCATGAATCAGATGGTGAATTGACCATGCAGAACCCGCGTGATGCCCGGCTCAAGATACGCTTGAGAATTGCGAGTGCCACATCACCCTTAACCATGACCTTACCTGACGTGCCGGTTAACCACACAGCTCCGTCAGTAGATCATAAATAGAATGTGCGTTTCTCATGGGTAGCACAAAGTCTCACAATTTATACAATTAAAACGGGACTTTTGTTTTAATACTTTAAGTTAATACTTTTAACTTAGAGAGATAAACATTGCCCTATCAAACTCTTTCGATAACTCCACATGGTAAAAGGTGTTGGGCGGTGAAGGTGGTGAGCAATACATGCCACTTAATAACCAACTTCATTTGGGTTCCTATACACGATTTATAGTGGGTGAGCCTAGTCATGGTTTGACCAATATTTTTGTTTTAATTGTTCTTTTATATATATAATCTTCTAATATATATAAATGTATTTTAAACAATTTAAAATATCTCATTTAATTAATTCAATAAACAATCTAAAACATTTTATTTATCAATTAATTCAATTAATACCTTTTAACAATTAATTATAAACAAATAAATTCTATTGGAATAATCAAATTAAGGCAAATAGGCATATAAGGCAGCTAAGCAAGTTAGGAAACTTGCAAGGCAAGCTAGGGTTGTAACCCTAGATGCCAAGTACCAAGTGGCACACAAAAACCTACCTAAACCTAACTAATTTCGAAATCAATCATGGAGGAACAAGAAAAACCCTTTTTTCGAAAATTCTAAGCATGCACATATGAACAAGCAAGTTCTAACATAACTCAATGATCATAACATGCTAAATCAAATAATTCTAGCATCAATTCTATGCAGTTTTTCGATTTTAACAGCATGCAAGAAATCATATTCATCAAAGTGCAAATAACATATGAACAGAGGCTCTGATACCATTGTTGAGATTCGATTACATAAATACATAATCATATGCAGCGGAAGACTAACAAGATCAAATTAGAGAAATCTCCATGAACAAAGTCCATGATCATGTAGTTCATATCAGTTATTGCAACAAAACATAAACAGAATGTACCTCATGATTATCTCTTGTATTGAATCTGATGAACGGAACTGGCAAAGGATAAACAAGATCCAAAGTGCGAATCCCTCTAATGACTCATACCTAGGAACACTAGAAAACCAGACAGATCAGAACTTCCACTTGGGAAGGAGGCAGAAGATCAAAACCCTAGAGAGGGATTGATTTCGCCAAAGGGAGGAGGGAGAGGAGAATTGGAGGCTCCTTTGAGGCCAATGGGATGCCTTAGGGTTGAACCCCAAGGCCTCTATTTATAGTGCATTGCTCCTAGAGTTTCAAACTTAGGAGCCTTTTGGCGGCTGCATCCCCTGGACTTTGTTTCATTGATTAAATCTTTAATCAATTACAATCCAGTCCCTTTAATTAATTCTAAATTAACTCTAAATTAATTTATTGATCTAGTTTCTAATTAATTTATTTCTCAATAAATTAATAAACCAATCACTCCTTTTTTAATTATTCTGACTCTGTATGTTTTTCTGGGTCATGAGGGCAACCCAGAAGGACTCTACCATTATTAGAAATATTACCACAAGTTGATGACCTTGGACACTATTCCAACATGGTTTACCCCATATTGCACTATAAGTCCAACTTTTGGAAAACCACATTAGTGGTGCTTATGGTTTGTAAAATGCTACAAAATGGTCCTTAGATCGGTTATCGTTAAATCTCTACCGTTAAACACCCACATGTGCCCCTCACGTGGGGGTATATCTGTCTTTTCCTTTGACTCGGTACCCGATATTAATTGTGGGAGTTTGACCTCACCTTCTCCATTTGTCAATCGTACTCATTGTACAATCCATGCAAATCTCTCGATCAGTAAAAGTGAACACAACAAGGAAGCGATCATGGTGGTATGCATCTACGGTACTCAATCGATAATATGCACATCATGTTCAAACCAAAATCCCGGTCAAAAATTTTAGAGGTGCACCTGTTGCAATTTGTTGGGTGGTCGGATCCACCAATGTATAGAAGATCGATGATGATCATTCCCGGTTTGTTGCAGGTAAAGAGGAATCTTTAGGAGGTAATTTCGGAACTAGAAGCTGAAGTCGAGGCAGCCCAGAAGTACAAGATGGTTCTGGTTGTTTCAAGGATGTTCTTCATCTTTTTCAGAATGTATACGATATTTGGTTAGATTTGGTTTGTAAGCTTTTTGGTATGTAGACGGTGATGGGGGTCGGGATGGTTTCATTTTGGGTTGTTTTATGGTTGTTGTTTTTTGGGTACCTTCATAGTTGTTTGCTAAAATGGGTCGGATATAAGTTAATTTTGCGATTTTAATCTTGATGTATGAAGAATCGTGTATTGTGGTTGGATGCAATTAATGAATGTGAAGTTGGTTAGTAAACAAGTTGTTGTTTCTAATGATTTATTTATTACGATGAAGCTAGTATTCATAGATCAGCATCATATGCAACTCATTATCAACCCATTACACTCACTTACAGACATTCCATTGTACAAATCAAGTTCAATGGAAATCATAATGGTATACCGTAATAAGGGTAAAACTTAGGAAAATTACAATCGTTATTATCCAAACACGTTAATGCTACTAATTGTTAAACATGAATGGGCAAAGTACATATGTCTTTTTATGGATAGACAAAGAATATGTTTATTACATACACAACCGAATATCCTGAAACATGGCACAAGTAAAAGTACTAATAAAACAACAAATAACATACAATAACTTAAAACGCCAAAGTTAAAGGAACATTACATCGATAATTGTCTAAAACATGTCACCATTTCTAACTGAATGTCTTCGACATCAACACAAACAATAACACACATAAAATCATATGATGGTTCATAAGCTAACATCTTGACATGGTTACTTAAACTCCTTAAATTGGCTGGTAAATTTGTTTCTTCACATGCCTATACCTTCTCCTCTACCCTTTACAACTCCTGGACCTGTTCCCTTCCCCATACTCAATCCTCATGGGTTTCCTCTACCACTACCTCCGCTTGTCCCCATACACATACCATCATTTGAACTCCCTACTCCATTAAAGTTTCCACCTTGACCTTTACGGAATCTTGGATTGTGACACTTGCTACATGTGACAGTTATATATTTCCTTGATAACTTGAACACTCTCTTACTTTCTTGACAACTTTGGGTGACAGGTTCATCTTCCCCCTTCTTCTCTTTACCTTAGGCCTTCCAACATTTATTGGAATGCAAATTAGTTTAGTATTGCTTACAACCAGGATTGTATCAGCATATGAAATTGACATGCTCACTAACCTATGTGTGATGTTTTAGGTGGACTAATGTTGTGGGGCATTCTGAGGTTGGCCATAATTCGGGACCATTTATAGGTTCAATGGCACATTTGCATGGTATTCCGGCCAGTTCCCACTTACGACACATGCAGTCCTTCTTTCTCATGTCCACGATAAACTGTTCATACAAATATCGTGAGAACATGGTACTTTTCATTTCCATTGAAAATGCAATTACATTTTGTTGCTTCTTCCTTGATCTTGTCCATTAGAGCTTGTGCTGTTGGAGTTAGCAATCCATCACAGCTGACAATGTTCTGTTGCACTGTAACAATTTTCTTCATAAGGTATTCACGTATGTATTCTAAGGCTGAGATGATGGGTCTGTCTCCACCATCCACTATCTTCGAGTTAAATACCTCACAAAGGTTATTCAACAAAATATACGGGTGAGCTCGGCCTAAGTTATTTTCAAGGGTAAATGTTGCATACATTAATACATAAATAATGTTGTACAATTAAAAGGTTCTACCAGAACAACATTAGTATACTTGAAAAATGACTCATCGCCCAATGCTCAGTTGGTATCTTGTTCAACCACTGGTATGCTTCGTTGTTTAAACTTTTGATCTTCCATAACTTTCTTGAATTATGGTACAGTTGTTACACGAGCACATTTCCAAAGCATCTTGTTTGTTTGTTTACTCTTCCAGTGAAGTTTCATATTCTCATGAATATGGCAAACACAGAATCTATGTTCTGCGGATGGGAAGATCTTTGCCAGTGCAGGCACCAAACCCTAAAAATAACCCATTTGTGTAAAATGCATTCTTATGTAACAGTGAAATAGATAAACAAATAAATTTAGGTTAGAAAGTTAATACATTTTGTCTGTTACTAATGAAAGTGAACTTGGTGTTGGTTCCAATGTCCAAATCATCACCGAAACATTCGAGAAACCATGCCCATGAAGTTTTGTTCTCAGCTTATACAATTGCGTAAGCCACTGGGTATATTCTGTTGTTTCCATCAAAACCGACTGCGCTTAAAACTTGACCAGGATATGGCCCTTTCATGAACGCCCCATCCAAACCATGAAGTTCCCTTTGCCCTAATTTGAACCCTCCTTCAACGGACCGAGACAAATGTATATTCTCTTAAAAACTCTATTTTCTGAGCTAAAATTGGGGACCGATTCAACTGCAATTTTGATTGTAGTCCCTGGATTCCTCAATTGGACTCTAGACCATAATCTCTCAGCATCGTGTATTGTTTCTCGTAATCACCCCTAATTCTTTTTTGGGCAAGAACCTTCGCTCTAAAAATCTTCATAAAAGATAAGTTAATCTTGAAGGTTTTTTGAAGCTCATTTCTTAATGAAGACGTCGGTATGTTGGGGTTACTCTGAACTTGTTGAAAGATTTCTTTTGCTATATAGCTTTGCGTACAAGCTTTTATGGATCTGGTTTGTATACAACTGTGCTCTGCAGAATATGTCTTGACCCTCCATGCCTCATCATGTTTGGTCATTGACACATGCAACGTCCATGGGC
The DNA here is from genome assembly GCA_023525715.1 of Cichorium intybus. Lineage (NCBI taxonomy): Eukaryota > Viridiplantae > Streptophyta > Magnoliopsida > Asterales > Asteraceae > Cichorium > Cichorium intybus. Next base: position 115,506,877 of record CM042009.1, on the reverse strand, counting down.
AATCAAAGTCATCTGATTTTACCCTTTTACCCTTACTTGCAGCTCCTATATCTTTTTCATTAGAATCACAGTTGGGGACAATAACTTCCATGGGTTGGGGGTCTATGTTGCTTAAGAAAACATCTCGTGCAGACATAGCATCACCATAACTCCTGAAAATTCCAGTATCAATAACTTCCATAGGTTGGGGGTCTATGTTAGCTGCTTCGTCAACTTCTTCTCTTTCGACAGGAGGGTCCATAACACTCTGGAAATCCTCCATGTCAATATCTTCTTCGTCGATAAACTCGTGCTACTCTAACTCAACGCTGTATTCATCACTTCATTCTCCATTCGAATCACTGCCTAATCCTAGGACTTCCTCATTAACATCATATTTCTTTCTATACACTGCATCTACCCATTTCTTCTTATATTCTGCTTCCAGGTTAAATTGATATCATTCTCTAAGTTCCATTGATAATGTGCATCATCGTATTCATAATTAAATAGAGGATCAAAATAATTTTCAGCCTCTGTTTCGACCTCGTGAGCAAACTGAATGTATTTTTCACAGATGACAATGTCATCATCCTCCCCAATATCTATAAGGACTGATGGCTTAGGGGAGAAATATGGCACCTCAATTGGGTACTTTGATTTACCAACATTTGGGTCGTACACCACGAAATCCAAACAGGGCATCGCTTCCACATTTTTTTGACTAACAACAGAGCATGGCTGTATTAAATCGAAGGACAGCCATTTACTTCAATGACTGTTACCCGTATGCGTCTCTAGGAATGAGTCCACAATCTAGACTTATTGCATGAAGTTGGAAATGATAAAACAATGGTTTATTAAGAGTGTAACCTAACTCCTTCACAATCATATACATCTCTTCGATGCTAAACTCATCCACATCAACATTATCAATGTAAGTAATCTCACTCTTGATTAATCGTTTTCAGCTTGATCATTACTTGGATTACGGAAAAACGATATCACTTGGGTTGGTTTTTCAAAGATCTCGACCGTATCTCTCGCGTGATCAGTGACAAGATGTTTGATATTGGGCATTAAAGGCGTTAACTTAAGACTGTGGAGTGAGTATACGAAAGGAAAAGACAGAAATACCGCCACGTGAGGGGCAAATGTGGGTGTTTAACGGTAGAGATTTAACGATAACCGATCTAAGGACCATTTTGTAGCGTTTTACAAACCATAGGGACAACTAATGTGATTTTCCAAAAGTTGGACTTATAGTGCAATATGGGGTAAACCACAGGGTCCAAAAGTGTAACTTACTCTTGATTTTCAAAACATAGTGACAAAAACCAAAAACCCCAGATGATTTTAACAAACCTTGCCAACTGGATTTTTTTAAAGATAAATGGAGCTCTTGGATGCCCAAAAATAAAATAGAAAATTTTAACCAAGCCATTCAAAAATAACATACAGCCAATTTCTTATTCAAATTGTGGTACTTTCTTGGCATGTGAAAGCGATGACGACAAAAGCCATGCATATTAACTCTTCATTTTTCAAAACATCCATTTAATAAAAAAGAAGACAATATGATCTAAAGGAAACCGTACCTTGAGAAGAAATTGACACTTGAGAAGAAAATTTTGCAATGAAATGCAAATGTATCCTCTATACTACGAAGAACGACAAGAACGTTGTGCGATGCGGCAAATGACGGCAAGAAATATATGAGATGCTCCAAAATCCGATCGTTGATATTAGGGAGAAAGAAGAGAAAAGAAAGTTGGAGAGATGGCCGGTTATTGGGAATAGATATTGACTCCATAAGCTTTATCAAAATAAAAGAAAGAGATAAACATCCCTATAAAAGGGGGAACATGATTTCAAATCAGGAATAATTTGGAAAATTGTATATACAATCATATCATACGCTGAATGCATAACATTTTTTGTTAGTATTAAGTAAAAACAAGAAACAGCTACGTATAAATCTATTAAGTTTTGTTGTTGTTAAGCTCATTAAATAAAAAAGAAACACTACCTAAAAGACATCATATTCATTAAGACGATCTTCCCACTCCTAAACTAGAAAACTTCTACAAGTTTTTGCTTTATACTGCTGTTATTGCGTAAGAGTACGTGTATGAGAAAGAAATTCTCAGATATTTTGATATGATTACCGGTACTAACTTTTCCTCTTCCAAATTTATGCCGGTCCCACGAATTTTGTTAAAAGTTTAACAATAGATGGTGCGAAATGATGAGTATCAAAATATCAAATTCGTATATCAAAGAAGTACCTAAAAAAACAGCACGCTTTTGGCAAGTCTGTTCAGACGAGCTTCACGTTTAAGCAAATCTTTTTCCCCGATTTGCGACTATAACTATTTGAAATTTTGAATAGCGTAAAAGCAAATGTATGGACAAAAAGATTCTCATATACTTTAATTTAAATGGACCTCAGAGCTATCTATAGATGTGAGCGACTATGTATTATTGCAACTTTTAATAGTTCGTGTACTCTTTTTTTCTTTTTATCATCATTCATTTAAACTTAATTTGCGATTCTTTAAGCAGTTACTTCTTTGATGGTCTTTTTCTTTATCAAGAATGAACTGAAGTTAGTTTAAAACCAACGCCAATTTAATATATCACAAGTATAAACACATATTTGACCAGGTTAGAAGCTTCTTTTTTTGCTTGTTCTATTTATTTTCTAAAGTTTCATTGTTGAATCGGCATGTGGTTATCTTCAAGTCGTGCGTCATCACCATCATCTTGTTTACAAGATAATAGTTTATATGGTTACATGGACGTCAAAATAGACGCTTGCTTCATTTATTTATTATCAACCCCGTCAATAAAATCCGGTGAAATTATAAGTACGAAAGTTGCTTTCTTTGATGGGTCCATAGCAAATCCCATAGAAGAAGCATCTTTAGTTCTTGACCAAAGAATTGTTTCGGACCAAGATTTGGTTTTTCACGAGAACTTAGAGGAAAAAGAAGTGGTTTCCTGGCTGCTTTCCATCGCCACATCAGCTCATACCGCATAGCCTAATAAATAAATAAATAAGTTATTATCGTTCTAAAAAGAAGTTAAAATGTTTTTTTTTTTTGTTTTTAAATGACCATGGATGATAGATCCATATCAAGATGACCAACATTACAACTTAGCATAAAATGATCAAAAGCTCTGTAAAAACCGGTATTGTATTCGTAAGATCATTTTTTCAAACAAAAACAAAGTTCTTAAAAAACTATATTTATTTGTAGAGAAGTTTTTGAGTTTTCGAATACTTTTGAGAGCTGCCTTTATTTATATTTTTTGCTCTCTTCCTCTACTTCCTTTCAAGATTTTTTTGCTCTCTTCATCCACTTCGTTTCAAGATCTTTTTGTTTTCTTCTTGTTTCTTCTCAAAGACTTCTTTAAAGATAAAGATACTTCTCAAAGACTTCCTTAAAGATAAAGAGAGTTCGCTAAATCTTTGAAAACTTGTTTCTTTTTATTAGAACAAGTTATTGCACTTATTTACGAACCACACGGTTAGTTATAATGCTTGCTGAAATAGTGGTTAATCTTGATTTATGATCACTTCCATGAACTGGTCATAAAAACGAATAAATATCTTTTCAATTAAATTTTTATCGAAGGATCAACTTTCTTAAGCTACAAACTTCTATTCTTTGACTATTCACCAATTTACAAGTCTAATTATTGATAATATTTTACAATCTTTGACCAAAACAGTTAATTGATGTTTTTATCAATCATCTGTTAAAATTTAATAACTATGCGTATACATAAATCAAAATAAAACAATTATCATAAAGATATTATAATTCCAATTTTGAGTATGAAGTATAAGGAAAATGAACTTATTTTCGATAAATCTTATTTAAGAAATACAATTTTAACAAATTAATATTTAAGTAACATATGTAATCAGTTAAAAACCATTGGTCAAAACTGTTAAATACTGAAAAATATTTTTTGAAAATAATTATTAATGGAAAAAATATTCTATGTTTCTATTTTTGAACCATGGTTACCTAATTTTCTAGACAGAAAGGCGCAAAAATTTAGTGGGAAACGTGGACAAAAGCGACCGATTCCCCGTTCTACACGTTGGCTCACCATTTCGTACCAAAATCTTGTGTACATATTACCCTCTGATTTTCACCTATCTACCACCAAACCTAACACACGGTTACGTTGACTCCAAGGACACAACCGTCATTTTACTTGCTACATATCACAACCAAAAGTCCAGTAGTCCGAAGCTTCTCTCACGTAATTTCTTCGTTTTGGTATTTCTTTTTGACTTTGAAAAAATCCCCTAATTTTAAAACCCTACATTCTCTAACTATTATTTATACTTTTTCCGATTCTTTGATTTCGATCATCGTCTCTACGCGGTACCTTCAATTCGGCATAGTTTTGCATCGGCGCATCGTAATTCAGTTCTTTGATTGTTGTTTGGTATGTCAATTTCAGTAATTCTGTTCTTTTTAACTGTATTTTGAGGTTTTCGTATTCAGTTTAGACAGAATTATTGTCTGATTATCATTTGTGATCGAAATCTACTGATGAGCAAATCAAATTAAAACAAGTGATTACTTGTGGAGTTTACGTGGCGGTTTGATCCAACCCAATTTTGTTTTCATACTTGGTTTTTCTTCGTGGAACTTGACCTCTTTTTGTCTTCTGGAAATTGATCTACAATTTGTTGTTACTAGTCGGATCGTGGTTTTGGTGGTATTTGTTGTTTATTGGCTAGTTCAAGACATTACTGTTTTATACGCATTTCACATCTTATTAATCTAAAAACTTTGCGTAAGATGTTCTCAGTTAGCATGAATGTAAGATTGCCATAGTTGTTGAGGTTTCGTACCATTGTGTGCTAACTTAAGTTTAGAGTTAGTAAAGGTATTGAATGTTTTCTCCCATACTTTATATATTTCAAACACAAACTGACAGTTTGAAAAAACCTGTACCCATGTCTTCTTCTTTGTGTGTGTATAATAAGTTTCTGAATATCTATCGCATGTTCGTTAGTCACTACTTGGAATAATCTAATACAAGACTTTGCTAATTGCAGAATTTTCCTCTAAAAGAATCCATATCTTCTAGTATCTGGATATAATGCGTGCACCATCATTGTTTGCACAATGCTTGCCTGGTTTGGTGCCTGACCGTGTAGGTCAAAGCCTTTCTACTACATCTGATAGAGAGATGCATTTACCTTCACCTGCTGTTGAAATCCTACCATCTAAGGTATTTCTTATAAACTGAAGAAGACAACTTATGAGCTTATTTTATTTATTTATCTTTTTTTTTTTTGTTTACATAACTTCCTATATTCAAGTGCATTTCATTCTTATCTATGCCAGATGGAACACCCTTACAAATATGCTGGAGAGAGCATAGATTTGCAAGGTGTAAATATCTTCAAGGTGGGTTGTTGTCTCGCTATTTTTAAAACTCTCTAACATTCAAAACTATTTGATTTAATGGGTCTCTTTATTTTTATTTCAGGGAAAAGTTAGTGTCTCGGATATGATAGGTTCAGAATTGATGCAATCAAAAGCAGATGGTGAGTTCAATCTTGTATCACTCTTTAATGCTAAAATTATGCTTAAATTGTGGAATTGATACAATTTTGTGTTAGAACTTAAAACTGATTTTGGTGCAGGATCTTTTAAATCATGGGACAGTTCATTTGATCTTGTGAATGTTCTTAAGCATGAGATTCGTGATGCACAATTAAGTTTTAGAGGAAAAAGAGTACTTGAGCTTGGTTGTGGCTATGGGCTTCCAGGGATCTTTGCTTGTTTAAAGGTACATTAATCATCTCTTTAGGTATGGATTTTGAGGAATCTGATGGAATTGGAATTCAAGATTCCATTCCATGACGTGTTTGGTTGCCAAATGGATGGAATTTAGAGCCCTTCAAGTTCTATCGTTGATGGATTTCACCATTCGTAGGAGAGGGTGGAAGGAATTTCATTCCATTTTTTTTCATAAAAAGACCAAAATACCCTCGTTTTACATATATTGAACTTAGTAAAAATAAAACTTCAGTTATATATATTTATATGATAAATAAAAAACATTTAAACATAAATAAAGTTTTAAAAAAATTGTGTAATTTTTCTTGTTTCCTGTCAACCAAACATGTGATTTATAATTATTCCTTCATCTTCCAATTCCTTTAAATTTAACGCCATTCTTCCTTTTTAATTAAATTTAAATAAAAGTAAAAAAATCAATTATTCACATTTAAAATAAACAAAAACTAAACTCAAAAGATCTTTAAATTTTTATTACTGCATTCCATCCCATTCATTTTCCTGCCAACCAAACACTTTACATATTATGATTCTTTCAAAATCCAAATTTTCTAAATTCAGTTTTGTTCTTCTTTTTCATTAAAATAACAAAATACCCTCATCATGTATATATTCAAATAAACAAAATGGAAAAATCCAGTTACATATATATTCACACTACACAAAAAAAAAATAAATAAATAAATAAATAAATAAAAATAAAAATCATTTCATTTCTATGATTGCATTCCATTCCATTTCACGCCCTAACCAAAGGTGTAAACCGATTACGATAATTAAACTGTAACTCTATTCTTCCTTTTATATTAAAAGACCAAAATACCCCTCAATTTTATTTTAAACTTTTACAGGGAGCTTCAGTAGTACATTTCCAAGATTTAAACGCGGAAACAATAAGATGCACAACAATCCCAAATGTCCTGGCCAATCTTCAACAAGCGCGTGACAGACAAAGTAGACAACCCGAAAGTTCCCTCACTCCATCAAGACAAACAATTTCTCCCGTGGTTCACTTTTACGCAGGGGACTGGGAAGAACTCGGTACCGTTTTGTCAATTGTGGAACCCGAGGGACTGGAACTGCCAAAACCTACAAACTTAAGTTTCTCAGAGGAGGATTTCATGGACGCGTGTAGTAGTCAAGACGGAAGCATCATTGGCGGACACGAAAGTTCTAGAAGATCACGGAAGCTTTCCGGAAGCAGGGTTTGGGAAAGAGCGAGTGAGACTGATCAAAGAGAAGACGGCGGATATGATGTTATTTTGATGACGGATATTCCGTATTCGGCTACTTCTTTGAAGAAGTTATACGCGTTGATTAAAAAGGTATGTTTTTTGTTTGGTTGTGGAATTGGAATTGGGTTTGGGAGGAATGGAATCGCGGATTCCGCCGGAATCCATGATCCAAACACGCTTAACCTCCTAATTCGTGTACAATATTCTTCGACTTTTACAGTTATATAACTTTTTTTTTTTTTTGGTATTATATTTTTGTTTAGTGCTTGAAGCCACCATATGGAGTATTATTTGTGGCCACAAAAAAACATTTTGTGGGGTCCAACAGCGCTGCAAGACAACTAAGAAGCTTGGTAGACGAAGAGGGCGTATTGGGCGCCCATTTAATTAAAGAAATTACAGACAGGGAAGTTTGGAAGTTCTTCCTTAAATGAACATATAATAATAATAATAATAATAAAGTCCACACAAAAATTACTAATTTTTTTAGTTTCTTAACCCTTTGATAAATTCGCATACTTGGAGCATTTAATATGGTGGAAAATAAATCGTGCTATGCTTCTAATGCTGTTTCTTTATATCATTCAAGATTTACTTCATTTGTCGGTAATGTATGTAAACAACTAGTGATTCTATAGTGTTCTTTGTGTTCATTTATTCAAATTTGTGTATGTTTTGCGTTTGAGTAATGTGAATGTGATGTTTTGGATTTTTGGAGGTGTGTGATTGTTTTATTTATTGTCTTTGTTCTACTAATTTGGCTAATGGAATTTAAGAAATTCATTACTCTATTTTTTGTAAGTGAATCTATAACTCACATTTAATGTTTCTTGAAAAAAGAGTTTTATTTTATTTTATTTTTATGTTTCAGTTCTTTTTAATGGGGATGGTAATGTTTTTCATTTGTCATTTATTTCAAACAAAACTTTTAGTTATTTGTAAGACAAAGAGTCCCATATTTTGCATCATTTGTCTCCAACCCGACACAATTTTGGAGTAAAATAATAGTACAAACCAAATTTGATGTCACACTTTTGCACCACAATGTTGATAAACTTTCACGTGGCAAATGTGGCCCTGAAGGTTTAGGTTTTATTTAATTGATTAATTATGTTTTAATTAAATGTGATAATTATTAGCTGTAATATCATGCTATATATGAAACTAATATTAATTACTCATAAATACAAATAATATTTTTAGCAATTTTATTGTGTAAAAGAAAACTAATAGAAATGGTGCTTTTGACGATCTCAATAAGTCATAAAAAATGAATATAATTTTTGGCTTTAAAAAATGATGTAATGGGTTAAGATTAAACATTACTTGGACCATTTTTTTATATCATTTTAATGAAGAAAATAGTGTTGTGAGTTGAGATGGTTTAGGTTTATTTCATATTTTTAATTTGGAGCAAAACATGTATCTGTACAAATTACAAACCTCTTTATCCAAACATGAGGTATTAATGAAAGTTTAATAAATAAATATGACTCGTCACTCGGTGAAGTTCCAAAAATTAATTTGTGTGACCAATTATAAATGCCCCACACACGAAAAGACTAGACTAAGCAAGCTGTATTTTCAGGAATTGGTCCATATCTTTCAAAGATCAAAAGATGTGAGCCAATCTTTAAACCAGATTCAAGACTGTTGTCAAATCAGACTATTCTTTGGGATAATCCTTGACCAAAAACATCACTCTCTAAAGACTCATCCATCTAGTCATCTTTAAGCCCATATGAATTGTCGTTTTCGGTTTTTTTTTTTTTTTTTTTTTTTTTTGTCCAAAATACTTTTGATTTTTTATTGATTAACTATTTAACAAATTATATAAACCGATAAGGATACCATGAGTACATAAAATAAATATTCATAACCAAATGACTAAAATAAATTATTAATGTTTACAAAATGACCACCAACAATACTCAATTTTCTCATTAGATCACTCATTTTTTTAGTTAGTATTCAACAACCATTAAACTTCTTTTCCAATTTTCATTACGTCAGTAGTATGGATTTCAACAAGGCAAACAATTTTTTCACCCAACATGAAATACAAAACAATAAAATTTATCCCTTGGTATAAATGTCATGTCAGCACCACATAAACATAAATGAACAAATTCTATCAACACCACATAAGATTCCGAATACCGCTTTATCATATTGAACTCCAATGGTGTAATGAAACATAAAAAAGAAAAAAGCATGTTAACTTTTCAAAGGAATGAAATTAAAAGAAACTATTCATTCCTCTTAAAGTTCTCTATATATAAAGCCTTGATCCCATACAACAATCCACAACACATCTTTTCAAAATAACTTCTATACATTTTCTTAACAAGAGTTTTACATACCACCAAGTCTCAAATCATCACAATGCTCCACCACCCAAACAAGAAACTCATTTCCAAAAAAAAAAAAAAAAAAAAAAAAAAAAAAAAACTTATTTAAGTAGTGATTATACACTACCACCCTACAATACCTACACTACACAAAGCAATCAAGGTACCCATACTTATGCCGTTTGTTATACTGTAACAAACTGGCATAAGTCCGGTCCCACACTCCAATATAAAGCGATTCGTCATCCGGACTCAACGACACCCCCGAGATTTCTCCAAAAAAATCAATCTCTTGTCTCTTTTCATAGTTTAAGTTTGTGTCATAAACATGCACGAAATCAGCCGGTTCCGCCACCACCAAAAACTGCCCGTTTGACGAGAACCGAACTGACCGAACTGCCCCCATATTCCCCTTAAGAACCGAAACTGGGTTCGAAAGGTTTCTCAAATCCCAAACCCTACAAGTTTTGTCTTGGTTTCCCGTTGCAAATATTCTTCCATCTGGATGCCACGCGGACGCGAATGAGTAGTCCAGGTGTCCTTCCACTGACGCCACTGTCTGGAAACAAGATCATGAGTCCCAATATCAATTTTTATATAATAAACAAATAAATGAAAGTACATTGCTATTTATAGTATCTTACTTTTCCATTTGTTGAGTCAACAACAAGTGCATCAAGATGATCTCCAACAACGGTTATAAGTTTGCGATCAGGGCTTAATGACGAATGCTATAAAAAAATTTCAAATATTATAGAAATGGAAGTGAATAAATTATAATAAAATTTAAAATTTGTAAATAAAACTCACGTTGACTGGCCAAGGAAAACGGAAGTGATTCATGAGCTGGAATTTCTCCATGTCATATTCTCTCACACCACCATCGTTATTTGATGCCATAAAATGCTTTCCACCACTACAAACCGTAAAATATATTTGGTAAAAAAATAAAGTATATTGCCTATATTGGTAAAAAAATAAGTAAATAAATTGATTGTACCTCAAACTGTCATATATCTCAACAGCATTTGTTATGGCATTGTCATCATAGGTTGTTCTTGTGCAGAAACTTACTCCTTGTTTATCCAACCGCTAAATTATTTAATCACAAAAAAAAAATATTAGACACCAGAATGTATTTTATAAACCAATAAAGTTTACAAAAAAACATGACAACAGGGAAAGAGAACTAAAAATTTGGAATCTTGCTAGTTAAAATTGTTAGCTTTATTAGGAACATGATGTATACATTAGTTTCTTTTTTTCCTTCAAGATTATGTTTAGTCTTCTTTTATTTATGTTCTGAATCAAGTCCTTTACTTTTCTATTTCCAGCCAAAAAAAGAGAAAAAAGAAAAAGAAAAAATTGAGTAAATGTTACTTAAATACCTTACAAGCAAGCTCTCCTTGAAAGCCTCCAGCAACTAGAAAATCATCTTTCACTGATAGTGTACTAATCTGAGTTTGTGTAAAACCTTCCAGCAAACTTCCAGCATGTTTCTATATATCAAGACAATAAAATTTCAAATGAATGTCATAATTAACAAAAGGGATAAATGCAAGAAACAGCAATGTACTTTCACTAATTTGTTCAAGTACAATGTCTTAATAAGAAAAAGATTTAGATAGTAGAAAGTAGAAACAATGTTGTATTAAAAAGAAGAGAAATTGAGATACTACAATACACAAGTAAATGAAAGTATTTTGCTATTTCTTGCATTTAACTGTTAACAGAAATTACCTCAGTGGGTGCCACGTGGCCAGAAAAGTTAAGAATCTCTGTTAAGTTGTATGATAATGATGACCAATGCATGATTGAGTAGTTTGACATGAGATACACATCATGTTTTGAAGTAGCCCACACCAAATTCCTTAGCTGGAAATAAAAATTTTAAACTTTTTAAAATTCACATATCTATCAAGTCAAAGAAAATAAAAAAGAAAAAGAATTGTCTATATACCTGGAAGTGAAGAATTGTAGGCTTGACCAATCTGGTATTATGGAAAAATTCATAGTAATTGCCACCCTTTTGCTTTTGTTTACATTTCTACACGTACCGATAAACAAAATAGATAATGAGTATGCATTAAAAGACAAGAATACCCTCATGGTTAAAGTCGTACCTTGTCGACAGCATCACCCGATAATGGAATGTTCTCATAGTTTCTGTATTGTTCAAGTCTTGTTTGTCTGTAACTTTCTCTTGTTATATTCAATCTTTCCCATGGAATGCCTTGAATGTCTTTGCCTCTCCTTGCTTGAGCTGATGATGTATCTGTCACCTTCATAAGATACAAAAGTTAATTTTCAAAGTGTGAATTTGGGTAAAAGAAATGAAAGTAAACTAACCATATCATAATCATCTGCAAATCGAGCTCCATCAACATTGGCATCTTCATCATCCATCACAAAATCCAAAATGTCCACTTCATCTGCCATGTAATCAATTCCTTCAACATCATTGTCAGGCATCCTGTAATCCCTGCATTAATCAATGATAATCGTTTAGTAAGATGTTGGAGCCTTCATCAACAGAGATATGCTGATTGTAGAGATGGAAATCATTGGAATGGAAGAAAAATCAAGTTAATTCAGTATCTCCAAGCAAATAAACATCACTTGGAACAAATTAAGGCAAGACAAAAAGGAAACAAATGGATCCAGTTTATAAAATGGTGGAAAAGATCAACTAAATAGGTCTCCTTATACTCAACGATTAATGGATCATGCGGCAAAAAGGTAGAAAAGTTAGAGACGCCCAAAATTGAAGTCAATTGTATAGTCTATTTATCTTCAAAATCAAATGTTCTTACTGTGCTATAGAAAAGTAACATGCAACTACATGAATCTAGGCAAGAACATCACAATAAAACCTAAACCAAATCATAAACATTGTGAATTTGAAGCCTACTGGATTTGAAGTTACGCAAATTCCGAGACCTTGGAAAATTACGGGATTCGTTCAAGGACTGAAAATAACTCACAGCAAGCGCCAGAAAAGAGAAAGCTAATTAAAAAATTGCTGAAATTTCAATACATAAGTAAGAAGCGAAGGGATTCGTAACCGTACATGCGTGTTTTACCGGATGAGAAACCCTGGAGAAATCGTCTTCGATTCTTCTGTTTATTTTCGCAGCAGATTCAGATGGGTTGAGTTGATTCTTTACCTCTCTCAACGATGAATAATTCAATTTGATGATCTAGTGATCCTCTCTCTAGATTGCAAACAATTTCTCTCTCTCTCTCTCTAAAATCGAAAACGAATCTTTGAGGGGTTTTCCTTTATTCCACAATCTCGTGGATGAATTATTATATTACTTGAATTTTCACAAATGGGGACGGGCTTCTTCATCCAAAGACGGCCTTTTGGGCTCTGACGATCGTGATTTATCACGTTACTGGCGTGGCAGTGTTACTTCCGTTTTATTACCATTTATATATATACTGTGCGAATATTTGGGGGAGAAACTAAAAGTATGTAGTTAAAATATAGATAAATAAAATGTTATTTTTATATATTTTAAAGAATTTATATAAAAATATTTTTATTGTTTTCAATTATATAATAATATATACATGTATTAAAAAATTGGATATAAAAAGTTATAATATTTTTAATAAATGAATACGATTAATCAAATAAAATAAAATTTAATATGATTCAAGATAAATAGTTATTTCGAATCACACGATTTTAATAGCATCTATCTATAAGTTGTGCGTGAATAATATTTTTATATAATTTCGAGTTAGTTTAACTTTTATCTATTTCTAAATCGAATTAAAACTATTTACTAGGTCATGTTTGAATTTCATATAGTTATTTTAAACTAATAATATATTTTTTGCTTTTTGTATTTTTTTTGTCTTATAATTATGATTTTATTTGAAGTTTATATATATATATATATATATATATATATATATATATATATATATATATATATATATATATATATATAATTTTATAATCTGATTACTTCTATAAAATATAAATTTAATATGTTTTATTATATTTATTTTTTTAATACTCTTATTGGTGATAAATGAAATACTAGATACTACCTCTTAATAATGAAAATTTTGCTTGAAATACTAAAATTTTTAAATAATAAAACCTTCAAAAAAAATTTAAAGTCAATTCCAAATAATATGTCAAAATTGGTTCATGTTTAATATTATAAAACTTAGAGTAAATACAATTTTGGTCCATGTAGTTGTCATGAAATTACACTCGCAGTCATCCTTTTGAAATCACACATCCAGGATTCCTATGGTGACCAAAAACTTGCAGAGACGGTCCCTCCTGGGGTTACCGTCTGTTTTGCTTCGTTAAATGTCAGTAAAATGTCTAAAATGCCCCTCCTTTTTTTGTTTCTTTATTATATTTGTTATTTTATCGACTTCATTGAGCAAGTACACCAATACCACCACTGAATCTTTAAATTCCAAAGTAACGTTGAAACTTGAAACTGACACTGTAAAATCGATTTCTAATCTTGAAGCACCGATCATCGATTTGGTGAAGACAGAAGACTGAAGCTCGTTTTCTCCTTATCGACCCTTGTGAATCTCAACACTATGAAATTGATTTCTCGTTCTAGACTCGTCTGTTTCAGTTTTTTCCGCCTATTGCTTGGTAGAAGTCCTACAACTTCAAGGATTCAAAAACTCTTCAACTCCCTCCATCTTTTAAAGTATTTTCAGAATTCAAAACTCAATTACAAGAGGTATCTTTCAATCCTCTGAATTTCAAAATATCAAAATTTAGGGCTCAAGTATATAATACATTGAAATCTGTTCATCAATGTTCAAATCATAATTTGGGAAGTTTTAGACATGAAAACAGGTTGAAATGCACCATCTCCAGCGGCCCTAAACCACTGCTGGCATTGGTGTTGTCACCGTCGACACCATCAGCGCCCATAGGCGCGATTTAGGAAGATTCTCGCTGATATTGTTGTTTCTTCGACCTCCTACATCGCCGTCATCGTCTAGACGCCACAACTGCCTGGTTTCGGCCGACATCTGGCCGGCAGTAGCATCGGCACCCTCAAAAACCCACTCACTCTTCTGATTTTTACGAATACAAGGAACATCCCCCCTTCTTCCTTTTCGCTATCCCTTTTACGCACCAGAAGAGAAAACATAACCAATATGGATTTTAATTTTCGCCGCTATTGCTTCCTTTCCCAGCTTTCTCTCCTCAGTTGTTTGTGTTTTTACAGGAGGAGAATTCGCATCTCAGAAAAAAATTACGCCTCCAGTTCCGGCTACGTGATCAACGTTAATTTAGGTTAGGGGTTTGTGTAAATTGTAGTTTTAGTCCCTGAATTTTAGAAAATAACAAATATAACAAAGGAACAAAAAAGGAGGGGCATTTTGGTCTTTTTACTGGCATTTAACATAGCAGAACAGACGATAACCCTAGGAGGGACCGTCTATGCAAGTTTTTGGTCACCATAGGGACCCTGGATGTGAGATTTCAAAAATCAAAAGGATGACTGGGAATGTAATTTCATGACAACCACAGGGACCAAAATTGTAATTTACTTTAAAACTTATTTAAATATACACCAAAGAGAAAACTAAAATTAATAAAAAAAAAGTTATAAATGATTTAAAAATATATTGTACATATTGTAGAAATACAAATTACTAAATGGATGAAAATCTACATATTTGAACGATAATTGAATGATAGTTCGTAGTATAGAAAAGGCTATCATTGTCACTCAAATATCTTGGAAAATATACTTTTAATGACAATAATATAGACACATGTTAATGGTATGTGCGGTACGATATATAGTAAAAGCCACACATCGCACCACATATGTGATTTGGAATTTTGAAAAGCATAAATTGTATCGCAAAAGTTCAAATTGCATTATGTGGTATGATGTATGTGGTTTTTGAAAGGTTTTCTGCAATCTATGAACTAATAATCCTAAGTCCACATGCAACCTAGATTTAGATCTATGTTTTTCTACTATTGAACATATAACAAAAACCTAAAGGCCAACAATTAATTTCTAATGAATTAATGAAGAAAACCAACCTTTGATTTTAGTCTTGAAGCTAGCAGCACAATTGTCCTGCCTCAAATGAGATCACACCCAAGAGCAAGAGGAGGAGAACAGAATTCCAGAGAGACAGAGTGAAGCTGGCGCAGAATTAGGGTTACCAGGAGGCTCTATATATAGCCTCCAGGTGGTGACAGTCAAAACCCTAGAGGAGCCCTCTAATGGACAAGCCTTTTACCCATTTGGACCAAGCCTCTAAAAACCCTAATTAGGGTTTCGAAATTAAGAGTGTGCCCACTCTTAATTTCGCCAACTGTCCTTCCACCTGGCCAGTGATCACTCAATTATTGAGTAATTACAAAACCAGTCCCTACACCTTTAATTAATTAAACTAATCACTAAATTAAATCCAATTAATTCTAGATTAATTTCTAATTAATTAATATAGTTTCTAATTAATATATTATCACTTTAGTATATTAATAAACTATTTATTTTATTTCTATTGATTTATTAAACATTTAATAAATCAACATTTCTCTCTACTGAACTTTTTACCAAACCTGTAGCTATGATGGCAACCCAAATGGACTTTGCTTCTATTAATAAGATAAATACAATTATAAGTCATGGCCTAGACACCTCCAACATTCTCCCACTTGGATAAGTCTATGACTTTAATTGTCTATTTATCTTCAGATTAATCAACAAATCTCAGCTTCCTGGGAAACTGTTGCCGAACTCTAACCCAGTCAGTTCTGTCCATAGATAAGTGATCATATGATCCTCCGTCCAACAAGATATTTTCAGACTCAAGACATGGATTAAGATCAATCTTGGTCCAATACTCCGTTTCTCGATTTCTGATTTGCATATGACTTTAAGACTGCTAATTGAACACATCAATTCAGTCCCGGCTGGCCAGCACTTTAGTCGACTTCAAAATCATCGAGAGGCCTACAGATATCTGTTTCCTATCAGGGTCAGGGGACGAATAAGCTTTTACTCATATGCTTATATCTTTTACCAGACAAATTAATCACAACAACACGTTTTATAACATCGAGTTACCGATGCGTTTTCGTATTATCAATGAACAACCGCCTTGCAAATTATAACTCATATGTCTCTACTTTACGATCATAAGATATTATCGTCTCAACATTGCTTGTGATATAATCCATGAAGCAATCTATTGAGTGTGGGTTTATCCAATACTCAAATCTCTATTTCTAAGTACTCATGAACGTTGTAGCAATCTCATTGCTATGTCTAACTCCTTAGACAATCTACAATCCAATTCATGACAGTCTTGATTGAATACTTACTTCCCAAAGTATGAGCGACTGTGGACCTTTCGAATAATCAAATTATCCAGGAAGTAAAACATGCGAAAGCGAAACATAAAATCTGACTGGCATCTACTCTTACTTATTACCAAGTCTCCACGAGGTAATCACCAAGTCAGATCTTTCATAATACTATTATCGGTTTCTTGTTTTTCTTTTAAACTTTCAATTCAAGTTTTATATCTTTGTCTACATGAACCTTTTACTCTTTCTATGTATCCATAAAGTCTTACACTGATACATTTTTATTGCAGACGATCCAATCGGATGCTCTTCCGATGTCATCTCAATATATTATTCTGTCTTTTTCTCTCTCCTAACTCCATTCTGGAGATGTCTACTGTGACTTCCCATGGCTATCGGGGTCTTTAGTCCACATGACTGCACCCTAAGACTATTTCGAGGTGTTATGATGTGCCGGTGAACCACACGCGCTTCATCAGAATACCAACGAAACTCTTTAACCATGAAGTCCTTAAGCACCACGTCCTGATGTTAATAATTACCGATTTGAAACTCCTTTCAAATTATTATTACCACATTCACCTCAATCATTTCCCAATGATTTCTCATGTGTGTTCAAAAATCCATCCAATATTCCTAGCCAGACTATATCCTGAATCCAACTTACTATGCTCCAAGCATTAAGTCATCAGGACATCTTTATGACACTTCTGATCGATCCAAAAAGCTCGTGGTACTCGATCTAATCTTATTCCAAACCCTTTTGGAATCTAGAGATTATATGTGTCATGACTTTCGAGAAGGCTATTTCCTTTCGAAGACTCTTTCTCATGCATCTTGAATCTTATCAAGATCATGCTTACAATGGCTAGGTCAATACTGATGATTTCATCTATCCGATAGATGTCTGTGAACTACGTGAGTATGTTGCACCTTCTTTATATCTCTCATGCCAAGTCATCACACATTGCAATAATAGGAAACTTCTTTCCTGAGGCTATGCATCTTGAATCTCATCAAGATCATATTGGCAGAGTTTTGATCTATCTCATAGATGTTTACAACCACTTGAGTACGCTGCATCTCTATTAAGTTTTTCATAATGAATTATCTCTTAATGTCAAATCATTACACTTTGTAATGATAAGAGATGTTTCCTAGAAACAATATGTATCCAACATATAGTCATAGACAGATAACAGCGATACTCCCACTGGCTTTGACTATTTCAGACTATTTACAAAATCCAAACCTTTTGGTACATTTTGAGAATCCGAAACCTTTCTGACATAGTTATGGGAATCTTTCAGGGTATTCACAAAATCCAAACTTTTCGGCACCTTTTGAGAATTCGAATATCCTTTTTTGCGAGGTGCCCGTGGGATGAATCTCGGGGCCACGTACCTTCTGTATTGGCATGCTCTTTGTGAGTCCTTATTAGTGTGCCGGTAATCCATACACGCTCCACTAACGACTTACAATGTGCCACGCATTATCCTCTTGGATTTCATCTTCTATTAAGAGTGCTTCTCCCGGAATCACTTACTTGACTCTGAGTATCGTCTCACTCAACCAGACGTTCTGTAAGTACATCTCTATCCATGTTGCTTTCTTTTGATGATTCGATTACTCCCAATGGTTTTTAGACTAGGTGTAAAATCAATCAAATTTCCACATAGACTGTGTCTCGCCCTAAGGTTCTCTTATTTGGCAACAACCGGGCTCGCTAATGCTTCCAAGTAGTCGAATTGCTAATTCGTACCAACTTTAGTGTTTTACCACTAATCGGTATGTCACCCAGATCATAACACCTTATGACGGTGACCAATACTACTGGTCAAGAGAAGAGTATGTCAGGTATAACAAGAATCCGATTCCTGGTCAAGGCCTAGTGATGACTAAAGGATCTTTCACTTGGCTAATCCTGAACTCAGTCAGGACTGTCCTAACTCCCACTGTTTCCTTAGAACATGAGTCCTTTCTAAAAGAGCTCTTCTTTCATAGGTACAGCGGGATAGCCACTGAAACGACATTGTTTATCAGGTTCAGGCTAGTCATGAGGTTCGGACGAACGCTACATGACCCTGGACTTTCTATGTACAAGTGGGACGATCCCAGCTTTACATTTCAGACAGTGTCTGCATACCCTACTTTGTCTAAGATGTGGTCAGAATGTGGTTTCTATGGTCTGACTGGTTGAATATTCAATTCACCGGAAACTAATTGAAGATGTATCTCATACATCGAGGATCGAACTATTTCGACCAATGATCCATCATCTTCGCTAAGACACATTATAACCATTAATGTTCTTGGAAGAGGATATAATATGAAACATTTTCTCAGTTTATGTTGTCACTCAAATTATTGTTGATCTTATACTTCCTTTGAAGTTCTTGAACTGTTCAAGGTTTCAATTCAATCGCTTATTCTGATAAGCGAAGCCATATTCGTCATACTAATTGACAAATATCATGGAGTATAACTAATTGTGTTCTTTTCAAAGATTCGAGCAATACGCAGTAACTGATGTGTCCGTTGCTCATAATCTTAATGTCTTTTACATCTCTATGTAAATTTATGACTTTGTTAATTTTGTTCAAGAAATCCAATCATCACCTGACTCCAAGTCAACTGATTCCAAAATCTTATCCACTGGATCTTTGGGTGATTCATTTCTTGTTACAAATGATTTTATTAAGAACTCAATTCATCATGTGACTCTAAGTCAAATGATTCCAAAGTCCTGTCCAACTGGACCTTTGGTTGAATTGATCATTATAAAGTTTACTTTAACAATCATAGAAGACACAATTCATTAATCCAAACACTTTGGATGTATTAACATTCAAGTTATTGCTATTCATGCAATTAACATACTCATACAACATTTCAAGGATAATTTAAATAAACATGCATTAAAGGAAAATCAACATTTTATAAAACCAAAATATCCTTGAACAATGTACTATATGACAGACAATGTCACACGTATCTAATAGGCTAATAACAAGATCATGATATCTTACTAAACTCCAAAACTGCATGCCCTTCAGATCCAATCCGAATATGCTTCTATGCAACAACATCCCGCCTCCTACAGAGTCCATGCATACAGAGTAAATGTGAGAAACACATCCTGTATCAAGTAATTAAGGATCAGGAGTTCTGAGTTTTACGATATTCCTGAGTTGCCAAACCGTTCGGCTTCGGAGCATATTTCAAATCCTTCTGTGACTGTGTCCCACCTTGTGGATTCCCAGTTTGAGACATCGATGAACCGGTCCTGACGATCTGGATTATTTCTTGATGTGTCTTATTACTGGACTCAATCCTGAAGCAGCCGAATCAATGGAACTATGCTTCTCCATGAACGACTCATACAGAGTCAACATTGAATGCATTCCCACGATAGTCTTACCCTGGTTTCCCTTCATGTACATCTGGATGAACAGATCAGCGAGTCGAGCTAATGCTTAACTCCCGATCAAAAGGGGGGAACCAATTTTATACAGTTCGCCTATGTATCCCTCAATCTCGAGAACATGTAAACGGGTGCCACTTCATTCTAGCTTGCACACTTCAAACTCTTTGAAGATCCTAGTTCGTTCCTTTTCAACCGGTTCTCGGAACCTTTCCTCAACCAGCTGTGCTAACTCATCTGACCCCTAGAATTCTAAATCCCTGCGAAACTAGGGGTCAATGATCAATAGCATGAGGCAACGAACTTCTTTTGACTCAATGGTCAAGGGGTCATGCTCATCACAAGCTGTTGTGTGATGCCATGCTTTGGGGAGCGGACACTCAATCAGATATGGCTTGCCAGCAAAACTAAGAACCATTCTCTATTTGAGAAGCCATACCACATAGTTCAGGCTAGTCAACCTTACATACTAAACAGGTGCTTTCTGAAGCTCTCAGAAATAGGTGAAGGAGGATAAGGAGGAGAAAGACACTTTCTTTAGACATCTATAAAATTTGAATTTATTAGTTTAATTTTAATCCTTCTTAAACAATTACCCAATTATATTATTTAACAAGGCTAGGACCCAAAATACCCCAACCATGCTGTGAAGAGGGATGCCGTAATCACAACACAGTGGTCATTAAGGTAGATATACAATTATCAATTTCAATCTTATGAAATTCCTAGATCTGTGAGATTCATTAAACTGTTCAATGGCATGTTTAATCTCGGATATGCTCTACTGTTTGTGACTGGGATGCCGAGGATCACAAACTAGATGTGAATAACCATGCAAATTAGCTTAGTAACCTCAATGTCATTTATCATCTCTAATTAATGTGCCGGTTAATCTCATGAAATTCCTAGATCTGTGAGATTCATTGAACTGTTCAATGGCATGTTTAATCTCGGATATGCTCTACTGTTTGTGATTGGGATGCCGAGGATCACAAACTAGATGTGAATAACCATGCAAATTAGCTTAGTAACCTCAATGTCATTTATCATCTCTAATTGATGTGCCGGTTAACCACACACGCTCCATCAACAATGATAAATCATGAGAAACCCGTTACCACTCTTTGTGAGCACCTATTAGTTTGCCGGTTAACCACACACGCTCCACTAATGTCTCATAAAGTGTAATGTGCAATTTCATGGATTAGCATCTTTTCACATTTTTCCTAAAGTAACTAGATTTGGGATTTTATAAAGCTGTTCTAGTACTTTCATTAATAACATTATACTTTTAATGAGATTAATCTGTCCTATCAAACCCGTTCGGCTAACGACCCTCCACTGATCAAGAGAGCGGTGGGTGAGAGTGGACACCCATTTAACCGCCATTTTGTAGGCAGTTTCCTTATACCCTCCTTATAGATCAACTTCGTGAATAAGGCCTACTATTGATTTGACTGACCAATTATCTTATACATATAATATTAACTTTTAATTATAATATATATAAGATGTATTTTAAACTTTTAAAATATTTCTGGTTTATCTATTTAATTTTCGAAAATTAACTCTTAATTTTTTTAAAATTAAATTTAAACCTTTAAATGATTTAATTTATCTTTTAATTAAACAATTAATTAAATTAATTAAATCTAGATAGGCATCACAAATTAATCAAATTAATTTACCTATCTTAAACCGTTTAATTTTGAAAATTGTAAGCAAGTGGGTTTAAGGTTTCCATTTATTAATTAATCAAAATTACCAAAAATAAGAAACCTTCTGAAACCCTAGCAGGAATTTCGTAGATAAGGGGTGGAGGCTAGGGTTTCTGAAACCATAGCCACAAAATTGATTAGGCCATATCAAAGGGTTTAATTTTCTAAAAAACCCTTTATTAGATAAAGCAGTTATAGCAATTCAGTTAGAAAAACAGCCAAAACTCTGATATCACTGAAAGGTTTTCTGCAATCTATAAACTAATAATCCTAAGTTCACATGCAACCTAGATTTAGATCTATGTTTTTCTACTATTGAACATATAACAAAAACCTAAAGGCCAACAGTTAATTTCTAAAGAATTAATTAAGAAAACCAACCTTTGATTTTAGTCTTGAAGCTACCAGCACAATTGTCCTGCCTCAAATGAGATCACACCCAAGAGCAAGAGGAAGAGAACAGAATTCCAAAGAGATAGAGTGAAGTTGGCGCAGAATTAGGGTTACCAGGAGCTCTATATATAGCCTCCAGGTGGTGACAGTCAAAACCCTAGAGGAGCCCTCTAATGGACAAGCCTTTTACCCATTTGGACCAAGCCTCTAAAAACCCTAATTAGGGTTTCGAAATTAAGAGTGTGTGACAACTGTCAAATTAGTCAACGAAAGTCAACTTAAGTCAACCAAAGCGTACGTTAAAGTCAATATGTGAAATGTAAATTTCATAATCTCTACGTTGTATTATTTGATATTATTATACGAACAAACCATGCTGAGCTAGATGTTTTTAATATATAAAAAAAATTACGTCGTGAATAGTATCCGATGTGAATAGTGAACGGTAAAAGTTAAAAACTCGTCCGAATATTACAAATTTTATATCGAAACGTAGATAAAATTACGACGATTCCAAATATATATTTATATTTTTACCAAACGTTATATATAAAAAGTTATGATAGAAAAACGTTTAATATAACTTGAAAGCGACGTTTAATTATTATAATATATTTAAAAAAAATGAAATAAAGTCTCCAACCGGTGTTAGAATTCAAAGTTTGAAAAAAAATAATTTATTTTATTTTATTTTAATTTTATTTTATATAAAGTGTGCCCCACTTCATTATTTAATCAATTTTACACATTTTACCCTCAAAGAATTCGTATTTTCATTTCGAACACTACGTAATCAATACGTATTTTTAAGTTTATCGATAATATTATGACGTTTTATAAAACGGAAATTTTACCGTCAAAACGGTATCGTCGATACGAACAATCTGACGTCAAAATTTAATATTATTGATATTAGTTTTATATTTAATATTTTCTTTTTCTTTAAAATGAAATTGTATTTACATTTAAACCCTATATTTTTATTAAACTTACAATTAATACCCTTTCGTTAATTCGTTAAAGACATTTAGTTAAAAAGTTGATATTATTAAACTACGATTTTTGTAGATCATATTCTTATAAACGAAAATCATTCGTTTTATATAAAAACTATTAAATCTATTTAAAGAGTATTTTAAGGGTATGTTTTGTCATAAACAAATTCTAAAAGCTATAAAAGTCGAATATATGTATCTTGAGGGCCGCAATACGAAAATAAATCTACTATAAATATAACCTCATTCTAGCCATTCAAATCACACAAACAAGTTCTTCGATACGTATAGAGAGATATACGAAGAATGAGCGTTACAAGTAGATATTTCAGTTATAAATATAGAGAGTTCGAGTTAGAAGCACGAAGAGTCGGGCGATCTAACAACAATTGGCGATAAGATCCTAGTCGACATTGAGGTGAGTTCATACCCCTTCTTTTTATATTTATTCAAGTTTTTAAGGGGGAGAATACAAGTTATACTATAAAAATAGCTATTTATACTCATTTGTAACAGTAGTAAACAAAATGTGAATTTTGTAAACATCATTATGACAACAATTCAGTTATAGTTCCAAAATATAATATCGAATGATCTACTTACGAGGGCGGTGTCTAGGCCGATCATTTGGGCTAGGTTGCTGGATTTCCGAAAGGCTTATACGCTGAAAGGGTCCTGCCTTCCCATTTGATATTCTACCTGGCCGTTCTTTATTTTGATAGTCATGAAATATTATATTGGAATTAATAAAGGGTATAACCAATTTATTACACCACTATTGTGGAGAATACATCTTAAAAGAAGTTCTTATTACCATCTAAATAAGTTATTTCACATATAAATATATTTTTTTCACAACGGAATACTAAAAATAAACTATTATAGGAATAGTTTGTTGATACAATTGTTACTATGACGTTTTAAAGAAGACAAATAATTATATAAAATATATAATTATTATACATTACTATATTATCATGAGAAAAATGATAATGGACAAATACAAAGGTTTTTCATATACAAACTTTAATAAGTTGATTGATACATACATTTTTGTGAGACGGGTCTTCACAGTGCTTATTTAAGTACATACTATAAGTCCTGAAATTTATAACCAGAGTCTCGGTAAGAGAGCGTGATATTTGTGTATAGATCTATACGGGATTGACAACCCCGCACCTGAGCTGCTAGCTACAGCTAGACCGACGGGTCTGAGGTGACAAATGTCATAACAGTCCGACGCCTGAAGAACGTCGAAGCAGGCCTACATGGTCACAGTATGGTTATAGGACGTCTCGCATGGGAAATCAACTAATTAAATTGTTTACGTGGAAATATACATTTTCAATGGCTTTATACTACAAACTATGCTATACATTTTAGTCCTTGGGTTTTAAGGACTTGGATACATTCATAAGAAAATATTGGATTTTCTTGGATTACAATACTACATTTTACAAGGAAAGAAATTACTCATACAAGTTTTATGGTATTAAAACTACATTTTAACAAGTTACAAATATAAGTATGGTTTTACTTATACGCACTGATTCTATGGGAATTAAAACTATGTTTTATCAAAGATATAAATATAAGTACGGTTTACTTATACATACGACTTTTGTGAAATTAAATCTACGATTCGACTATCAGTAAACACCTATTTACACGGTTTTATACAAGAATAAAACTACGTAATACTATTTTCAAGTATACAAATACCTATACATTTTCAGTCTTTGGGTTTTAAGACTACTACTCATTTATAAGAAAATATTGGATTTTCTGGTTTCAAACACTATCTTTCTACAAGGAAAAAGGATTATGGATTTTCTCATACAAAAATCTTATGAACTCACCAACGTAATGTTGACACTCTTTCAAACTACTTGTATTCTCAGGAAATTGATAGGGTAACTACAACCTTTGACGATGGGTCGCTATGGCGTCATACTATGTATTTTGATATCATATTGTAATTGTATTCAGAACATACAATCTTTTGAACTATTGTAACATTTACAATTATGTATATGATGGATGTGTTTGCTTTGATCACTATTGTACAAACGTTGTTGTGATACTGTTCATGAAGTCATCCACCCTCAGACGTTTCCGCCATCGTGGTTTGGGGGTGTGACAGATTGGTATCAGAGCATTGTTTATAGTGAACTAAGTATATCAATCCATTTAAGATATACAACTATAAATACAATGGGACTAAAACTCTCTAAAACAATCTGTACAAAGTATACTTTAAAATACAATGATATTTTTATAAAGTATAAGTACAAGTACATACATACTAGAACGGTGTCATAACTAGAACAATACAAGAGTAATAAGATGAGTTGAACACTACGAGTAGACCTAGGTAGTTATGTAATCATACCTAGGACAAATAGAGCCCGATCAACTGTATTTGTCGAAGGTATGACTAACATGTACTTAGAAATAGTCGTAGTGAACAACAAGTCTAAAAACTTACCAAGAACCATATACAAAGAAACTCTAAAACAAAATATAAAGCTAAAATACTACAGGAGTATTTTATAATACTATAGAACCATACATCTAGACACTTTATGTACCTCTTATACCCCTATCCTTACATAGTAGACCTGACAATTCGATAATACCTGACCAATAACTATTATCAAAAACCTTCCATCATCCCTATCAACAGTTCCATTAAACTAATATTGGTAGAAATTCAATCTGAAAGCCGAAGGCGGGCTAAGTCACCTGCCAAGTCTTCTGGGTTCACTTCACTTGTGATCTTGAGAAAATCATGGTTAAAACCACTTATAGCAGAAACAGAAGGCAGAGATTGTTGCTGTGTATGGGTCCCTGATGAATCTTCCTCCCTCTTTTGAACCTTTCTTTTCTTGTAAACAGCCTTAAAGGCAGCTTGCCTCAATCTCTTTGTGGTATCCGTTATCTCCGAACTGGAACCCTCGATTATTGCTCTTTTCTCATTCTCTAGACCAAGTATTACGTCTGCTTTACTAGGGTTATTATCCAATTCCTGTTGCATAAATACTTTCAGTCATTACAATCTCATGGTATTAAAATTGGGGAAAAGAAATACAATTCCTAACCTGAGTATGGTTAATAAGAGTTTGTAGACTCTTAATCTTTCGTCGAGGCCAGCTTTTGATACCTAATTCTCTACAGCGTTGCTTCAACTGTGTTGATCCAACGTTGAGTTCTCTTGCAGCTTCCAAAATAGGCTTGTCAAAATGCATGGATATTGTTTCCTTACTCAACGCATCTCTAGAACCCCTTTTTCTACGAATTTCATAGGTTCTTGGAATCGAGGCTGAAACGTTTTCATTTTGGATCAAATGTGTATGATCCTGATCACTAACACTTTCATTGTTACCTATTATGGGTAATAGTTCTTGATTTCCAGAATCAACCATAAACCCAGAATTCCCATTCTTGAAACTTTCTAAGTTACTTTGGATCAATTGAAAATGATACTGATATTGAAAGCCACCCACGGACTCAGGATTCGCTGAAGCGAGCCCGATAGTGTCATCATGGATCGGCTGTATTTGATCCTGATTTTGAATGTCAGTTTGAAACCCCTGATTTGTTAGATCTACTCCACTATGCAATATGGGCACGTTCATGCTTAGATTATCATTAGTAAGATCATCTACAAATGGATCTGTGTATAACATATGTTAGATAATTAAGCACAATAAACATAAAGATTAACAAAATGACTTAACCTGGAAGTATATATTGAGATTGCCCAACAGCGATGTCTTGATTTAAAGGCAGTGGGTCTTCAGGGAGAATACTCATCAGAGGAAAAACTTCAGGATCATCTTGAAGTTGATCCAGCGGCAATATATCTGGAAAATCTATACCTCACATAGTTTAAAAGAAAATCAAAATGCTAGAGAAATGAATAAGAGATAAAAGGAGTTAAGGATATTATAATTACCAGACTCCAGTAGAGGTATCCGATTAAACGATAGGGAGGTACCCTCTTCCCTTAGGAAATTCCGCTCAGCGTCTGACAAGTTTTCCATATGAGATATGTTTTCCATGCCTCGATTGGAAATCTGAGATTATATAAGAATAAACTAGTAGTAGGAAAGAATGAGACTGAAAAGATGTAGATATGAATGATACTACATACCCGTTTATATAGTATCTTACAGTTGGAACTGAAAGGACAACCCACGTTCTTATTACCAAAATTCAAAATATCTACAGTAGGTGCAATCTTTTCACTACCCTAATTGATATCCTTTTTCCAAATTCGCGGCTTGACTCCGATGAGGACGGGATAACGAAAAGACATTTTTTTAAATATATATATCTTCTGATAACAAAAATAGTTCAAAGAATAATAAATTCAATTATATAATAATCTAGTCATAAATAATGAATTAGAACCTACTCATCTAGTATCTGTAGAACTCATGGTTCACATGTATCTTATATGATACCTTCCATTCTACTAGTATCAACTGTAAGATGACATCACATATCATATCTTAAACATGCTTAGGCATTTCCATAATACTTAACTCAAATGATTAAGAAACCAATAGCTAATACAAAATCACAATTTGAGAATTTCATATGTTATTAAACCGAAACTCCTAATTTCATGATTTTACCAAATCAACTGTTAAAACATCACAATATTGTAACAAGGACTCGATACGACATATATTAGCAACCTACATATGAGGTGAACCAATGCATACTTTCGGATTTAGACATCTAGGGTTTGAAACCCTAACACTCAATATCATTACCCTTATAAATTAAGAACCCGATAATGCATTTCGGGTATTAAATCCGACCATCTCAAACTTTTCCTATGCAAAACCCTCGATCAAAATAACCAAATTTGGCACATTTTACTTTGAAAATAACCTAGGAGAATTTTTGATTCGTAAATGGGGTAAATAAGGAAAGCTGCCTAAATAACCCCGCTAACACAGGTTAGCAAACCATTAAAGTTAGCATTGCTAACTGTTAAAAAAAAATCCAACCCATACTCCGAAACCCGACCCGTGTAAGTCTATTGGATACCACTAGATATTACAGTAATTAGAACAGGAACCGTGTTCACAAATACAACCGTACAAGGCTAAACAGTTTCGAAAAGGTTTACTACATGACCCATGTAACTTCTCTTTGATATCTTTAAGGTTTAAACTCCTTCTAAAAGAGTTTCTAATCCTCCTAAGGCATATAACAACCTAGTAACTCTTGTTAAACTCAAGTTTACTTACCAACAATGTTATGACGTTAAACTCCAAAAATCAAAGCGATGTAAAACTGAAAAGTACCAAGCGTGGACTTGAATTTATCTAGGAACGTGATGACCAAATGAAACAGAAATACTCACAACTCTTCCCAAACCCTTGAAGATCTATTCAAAGTGCTAAATTTCGGGACGAAATTCCTTCTAATGGGTAGATAATGTGACAACTGTCAAATTAGTCAACGAAAGTCAACTTAAGTCAACCAAAGCGTACGTTAAAGTCAATATGTGAAATGTAAATTTCATAATCTCTACGTTGTATTATTTGATATTATTATACGAACAAACCATGCTGAGCTAGATGTTTTTAATATAAAAAAAAAATTACGTCGTGAATAGTATCCGACGTGAATAGTGAACGGTAAAAGTTAAAAACTCGTCCGAATATTACAAATTTTATATCGAAACGTAGATAAAATTACGACGATTCCAAATATATATTTATATTTTTACCAAACGTTATATATAAAAAGTTATGATAGAAAAACGTTTAATATAACTTGAAAGCGACGTTTAATTATTATAATATATTTAAAAAAAAATGAAATAAAGTCTCCAACCGGTGTTAGAATTCAAAGTTTGAAAAAAAATAATTTATTTTATTTTATTTTAATTTTATTTTATATAAAGTGGGCCCCACTTCATTATTTAATCAATTTTACACATTTTACCCTCAAAGAATTCGTATTTTCATTTCGAACACTACGTAATCAATACGTATTTTTAAGTTTATCGATAATATTATGACGTTTTATAAAACGGAAATTTTACCGTCAAAACGGTATCGTCGATACGAACAATCTGACGTCAAAATTTAATATTATTGATATTAGTTTTATATTTAATATTTTCTTTTTCTTTAAAATGAAATTGTATTTACATTTAAACCCTATATTTTTATTAAACTTACAATTAATACCCTTTCGTTAATTCGTTAAAGACATTTAGTTAAAAAGTTGATATTATTAAACTACGATTTTTGTAGATCATATTCTTATAAACGAAAATCATTCGTTTTATATAAAAACTATTAAATCTATTTAAAGAGTATTTTAAGGGTATGTTTTGTCATAAACAAATTCTAAAAGCTATAAAAGTCGAATATATGTATCTTGAGGGCCGCAATACGAAAATAAATCTACTATAAATATAACCTCATTCTAGCCATTCAAATCACACAAACAAGTTCTTCGATACGTATAGAGAGATATACGAAGAATGAGCGTTACAAGTAGATATTTCAGTTATAAATATAGAGAGTTCGAGTTAGAAGCACGAAGAGTCGGGCGATCTAACAACAATTGGCGATAAGATCCTAGTCGACATTGAGGTGAGTTCATACCCCTTCTTTTTATATTTATTCAAGTTTTTAAGGGGGAGAATACAAGTTATACTATAAAAATAGCTATTTATACTCATTTGTAACAGTAGTAAACAAAATGTGAATTTTGTAAACATCATTATGACAACAATTCAGTTATAGTTCCAAAATATAATATCGAATGATCTACTTACGAGGGCGGTGTCTAGGCCGATCATTTGGGCTAGGTTGCTGGATTTCCGAAAGGCTTATACGCTGAAAGGGTCCTGCCTTCCCATTTGATATTCTACCTGGCCGTTCTTTATTTTGATAGTCATGAAATATTATATTGGAATTAATAAAGGGTATAACCAATTTATTACACCACTATTGTGGAGAATACATCTTAAAAGAAGTTCTTATTACTATCTAAATAAGTTATTTCACATATAAATATATTTTTTTCACAACGGAATACTAAAAATAAACTATTATAGGAATAGTTTGTTGATACAATTGTTACTATGACGTTTTAAAGAAGACAAATAATTATATAAAATATATAATTATTATACATTACTATATTATCATGAGAAAAATGATAATGGACAAATACAAAGGTTTTTCATATACAAACTTTAATAAGTTGATTGATACATACATTTTTGTGAGACGGGTCTTCACAGTGCTTATTTAAGTACATACTATAAGTCCTGAAATTTATAACCAGAGTCTCGGTAAGAGAGCGTGATATTTGTGTATAGATCTATACGGGATTGACAACCCCGCACCTGAGCTGCTAGCTACAGCTAGACCGACGGGTCTGAGGTGACAAATGTCATAACAGTCCGACGCCTGAAGAACGTCGAAGCAGGCCTACATGGTCACAGTATGGTTATAGGACGTCTCGCATGGGAAATCAACTAATTAAATTGTTTACGTGGAAATATACATTTTCAATGGCTTTATACTACAAACTATGCTATACATTTTAGTCCTTGGGTTTTAAGGACTTGGATACATTCATAAGAAAATATTGGATTTTCTTGGATTACAATACTACATTTTACAAGGAAAGAAATTACTCATACAAGTTTTATGGTATTAAAACTACATTTTAACAAGTTACAAATATAAGTATGGTTTTACTTATACGCACTGATTCTATGGGAATTAAAACTATGTTTTATCAAAGATATAAATATAAGTACGGTTTACTTATACATACGACTTTTGTGAAATTAAATCTACGATTCGACTATCAGTAAACACCTATTTACACGGTTTTATACAAGAATAAAACTACGTAATACTATTTTCAAGTATACAAATACCTATACATTTTCAGTCTTTGGGTTTTAAGACTACTACTCATTTATAAGAAAATATTGGATTTTCTGGTTTCAAACACTATCTTTCTACAAGGAAAAAGGATTATGGATTTTCTCATACAAAAATCTTATGAACTCACCAACGTAATGTTGACACTCTTTCAAACTACTTGTATTCTCAGGAAATTGATAGGGTAACTACAACCTTTGACGATGGGTCGCTATGGCGTCATACTATGTATTTTGATATCATATTGTAATTGTATTCAGAACATACAATCTTTTGAACTATTGTAACATTTACAATTATGTATATGATGGATGTGTTTGCTTTGATCACTATTGTACAAACGTTGTTGTGATACTGTTCATGAAGTCATCCACCCTCAGACGTTTCCGCCATCGTGGTTTGGGGGTGTGACAGAGTGTGCCCACTCTTAATTTTGCCAACTGTCCTTCCACCTGGCCAGTGATCACTCAACTATTGAGTAATTACAAAACCAGTCCCTGCACCTTTAATTAATTAAATTAATCACTAAATTAAATCCAATTAATTCTAGATTAATTTCTAATTAATTAATATAGTTTCTAATTAATATATTATCACTTTAGTATATTAATAAAGTATTTATTTTATTTCTATTGATTTATTAAACATTTAATAAATCAACCTTTCTCTCTACTGAACTCTTTACCAAACCTCTAGCTATGAGGGCAAACCCAAATGGACTTTGCTTCTATTCAAGGTTGTAGAAGTCGCTAGGCGGTAGGCGGGCGGTCGACTGGGGCCTAGGACTAGTCGGTCTAGGCGAGGACTAGTCGGCGCATAGGCGGGGAGTATTAATTGTTACAAAATTTATTTTTTTAAATTTATATATTACATATATCCCTACAAAATGAATAAACAAGCATAAAGATTTGACAAATCGAAGTGTTTAAATATGTAAGTAATCAAAAATCAGAATGTTTAGACTAATTAATGATATTTTTGACAATTTTAATAATCAGTAATCGTAACTTAGCCACCGATTATCATAATTAATGACATTTTCTAAATTTAAAATTTAAAAATCTAAAAAATTGATTTTTTTTAGTATTTGATAATTTTTGAAAATTTTTGAAAATTTTGAAATTTTGAAAATTTTTATTTTTGAAAAATTGAAAATTTTGCCGCCTAGACCCGCCCAGACCCGCCTAGGACTGCCTAAACCCGATTTTGACCGCCGTTGACCAAATCCGCCTAACTCGACCGCCTACCACTAATCGTAGGCAGAACTCGTCCTCCTAGCGCCTAGGCGCCGCCTAGGCGGCCGCCTAGGCCGACTTTTACAACACTGCTTCTATTAATAAGATAAATACAATTATAAGTCATGGCTTAGACATCTAATCCAACAGTTTTATGCACCTTGGAGAAGATTTAGAGCTCATTTCGAAACTAACTTGCTATCTTTAAAGCTCGACCTCTTTAGAATAAAGATATTTAAACTTTCAAATATAATTTTTCTTGAATTTTAATTATTTGGTAATATTTCCAACAATAAAAATGATTAATGATTTATTTAATTGTTTTAACTTTGAGGGAAACATTTGTTTATAGATTAAGAAAGCTTCTTACGTTGGTTTATCATGCTGATGTGGGATTAAACTTTTCTTTATAGTGTTCTACTTTTTGTCATTTTCTTATCACACATCATTTAAGAAACACAACTTATGAGAAATCAAACATCCATAAATAAAGAGACTAATACATTCTCATCTCATATAGCTTAATAAACAAATTTCAAGTTAAAGGTAAGCATCTATAAGTAGAGAGGCTAAAACCATTTTCCTCATATATTTGTTCTTTTGTGTTATTGATTGTAACCGACTTAGGCATCGGTTGCAACATTCCAAGAACTGTTGGTTTCAGTTTTATGACTAATTTCATAATATTTGAATGAGTACTCACTGGTGCCAACTTCTATTTTTTAAATTATTCAAATCAATGCGTTGCATAATAGAATTTCATCTTGATCTCTATGAATTGAATGACATATATTGAAAGATTTATATAGATATAAATTAGTATACTTGTTTGAAATTTAAACGATGTTCAAACATTTATTGTTTGAAATTTTTATGTATATAAATCTTACTAAAATGGGAAAAAAATTTACAACGTTGTCACCACACATTAACTATGACGCACAAAGTTTATCAACTTGCATAACACTTGCAACCCAATCAGTGTTTTAATAGTTTTTAACTCATTTTAATATTTCATCCTTTTAGTTTCTATGCTTTTGGAAGATAAAACAAAATAGTAGAATACATTTAAACATTGAGATAAAACATGTTTTTTATGATAAACTAACCACAAATTAACAGTTAAAAAATATATGTGTATACATAGTGGTGAATCAAGAATTATTTACACCGTTGTCATTTTTTACAAACGACATGCTATAAACTTCCAACCTAGTTGGGTTTTTAAAAGTTTTAAGTAATTTTAAATTCACTTTTAAGTTTCAATATTTCTAGAAGCTGAAAAAATATAATCCTTTAAAACTTTGCGATAAAAACATATTTTTATGATAAAATGACCACTAAATAATGATAGACTTGAAAGTCGTATTATGATCAAGATTGATGGATAATGAAAGCAAATAAGTGATATTATATAAGTGAAAGAGGAATTCAAATATGTGTGAACAATGTGGGACAAAGAAAGAAATTCAAATTAATATGATAAAAGATAAATCATATATCTTGAACCAAATTGATTTGATTGACCTCCTTTATAAGAGATAAATATTAAATAGATTTTGATTTTGATTTTGGATTTAACATTATATTTACATTAACGAATTAAAGATATTTATTGATAATTCAAAAAGTATATCATTAATCTGATAATACTTTAAATCTAATAACATATTTAGATTAAGAAATTAAATATATTAGGTTGGAAGTTGAAGAGTTGGGGGTTTCAAATGCATATAGTGTAAGGAAAAATGATTCCTATATAATATACTAGGCGAACGCCCGCACGTTGCACGAAAATCAAAATTATGTAGTTTAAAAAATGATGAAATCTACAAATTTGAACGATAATTGAATGATAGTCTATAGTTTAGAAAATGCTTTTATTGTCACTCAAGTATGTTGAAAAATACACTTTTAATAACAATAATATCGACACATGTTAATGGTGTGTGTGGTATGATATATAGTAAAAACCACACATCGCACGACATATGCGATTTGGAATTTTGAAAAGCACAAATTGTTTCGCAAAAGTTCAAATTGCATTATGCGGTACGGTGCATATTGTTTTATGCACGTTGGAGAAGATTCAGGTTAAATAAATAAAATAATTATAAGTAAAAACCTAAAATTAAATTATTTTGTTGGAGTGGTTATTATGTCTTTTTAGGAAGTTGTTTTGCAAGAAAATTTAGCTAAGGTGTAAAAGAAAGTAAGAGACCAAACCTAAAGGACCAGACTTGCCATAATGCAAAAGATGCATGAATTACCCTTGGAATTTTAATTTTAAAAATTACATATACAATAAAATGAAAATCATGTTTTATCGTAAACTTTAAACAATTAAAACTAATGTTTATTTAAAATGAATTACCATGAATCATGTGATAATATAATTATAATATATAACTTTTTCGTAACATTTATGATTATAAACTAACGTTAACATTATTATTAAAAAGAATTTGAAAAGTCATAAGAGTTTTAAATAAATGACGTTGAAGGAAAAATGCGTCTATTAATAATGAATATATATATATATATATATATATATATATATATATATATATATATATATATATATATATATATATATATATATATATATATATATATATATATATATATACACACACACACACACACACACACATTATAATATCTAACAATGTCATAATATTTACGATTAGAAAATAATGATAATGTTTGTATTGATTTAATAAGCATACTAAAAACGTGTTTTTACGTACATTTAATTTTAAAAATTACATATACAATAAAATTAAAATCATGTTTCACAATAAACTTTAAACAATTAAAGCTAATGTTTATTTAAAATGAATTACCATGAATCATGTGATAATATAATTATAATATATAACTTTATCGTAACATTTATGATTATAAACTAACATTAATATTACGATAACAATTTATGTTTAATATTATATGTTTAGATTATATATATAGTTTAAAAGTTTTTTTAGTAATATTCATCTTCATTTTTGAGTTTTAATAACTAAAACTTATAAATAGGAGCCTTTATCACTTTGAGAAAATATTTTTGTACGATAAAATGATATTTAATTAATAACAGACATTGAAAGTCATATTATGATGAATATTGATGGATAATGTAATCAAATTAGTGGTATTGTATAAATGAAAGATGAAATGTTAGATAAATGTGTGATACGATGTGAGACAGAAAAATATCAACATAATATGGTAAAAAATAAATTATTAATGTTGAACCACATTGTTTTGAATGATCTCTTTTATAATAGATAGTTAAAACATTAACAATTGAAATTTCTACGTATATACATATTGGTGAATCGACAAATGTTTACACCAGTGTCACTTTTTACAAACGACACACTATAAACTTTAAACTTAGTCAAGTTTTTAAAATTTTTAAGTAATGAACTTAATTTCTACGTATATAGATATTGGTGAATCGAAAAATGTGTACACCGATGTCACTTTTAAAAAACGACGTACTATAAACTTTCAATCTAGTCAAGTTTTTTAAAGTATTAAGTAATTTGAATTTTTACTTTTGAGTTTCAATACTTTTTAGAGTTGGAACTAAATAGTAAAAATCTTTTAAAACTTGCAATAAAAGAATGTTTTCATAATAAAATGATCACTATATAATAATAGACTTGAAAGATCAAGTTTGATGGATAATGAAAGCAAATGAATTGTATTATATAAGAGAAAGAGAAGAGGTCATGTCTATTATCTTATAATAGAGGCATATTTCAAAGCACCACATTTATTTGAAACTCCCATGTCTTTTCATATTTTCATTGATTTTCTAAATTTCTTTTAATACTTCAATATTGATTTGAAACTTTCATGACTTTTCAATTTCTTTCTAATAATGATTATAAATTGGTAAATTAATGTTAAATAAGTGTTTTGAAACCTAAATAACTCTTCTATTTCTTCAATTAATATAATTTACTAAAAAAATTTTGTATTCCTTTCATTTATTCATATTGCTGCTATATAAGTATATTTGTTTCTCATAAAAACATTCATGTCTTCTAAGTGTTTGACTGTTTGTGATCAAAATATGAAGAGCGGAAGAAATGAGAAAATACACCAAACGTATGTTGATTTTATATAATTGTTTTTAGTTTTTTTCTTCAAATTGTTTCTACATTCTTTGTATGATTTAGGAGTGTTTGATGTATATTTTAATGCAAATAGTAAAATAGTTATTTTAGTACTTTTTGTTATTAAAAGTTGTAATATTTAATTTTTTTCATAGTATTTGTTATTCCAAGGATTGTGACATATAAAATCATAAAGTTGTTTATACAAAATTTCTATGATTTTGGAGGGTTTGACGTGGTTTATGAATATAAATGTTTTAATAGATCTTTCGATGTTTTTATGTTATTATTTATTTCATAATTTTTGTTGGTCATTAGATTTTGATATGTAAAATCATGAAATAGTTTCTACGAATTTTGTGTATTATATAGGAGTGTTTGGTTGTTATAATAGATATTTCGATATTCATGTTATTAAAAACTGAATTATTTATTTTTATACTATTTGTTATTCATTGGATTGAGATATCTAAAATGACACACACACACACATATACACACACACACACACACACACACACACACACACACACACATATATATATATATATATATATATATATATATATATATATATATATATATATAGATAGAGAGAGAGAGAGAGAGAAAGAGAGAGAAAGAGAATTAAAAAGATTTGTATATTAATTCAAAAATCAAGAAATAAAGAAAATATGATGTTATAATTATATTCCTTATTGGCAAATAAAAAGCACAAACAATATTTAAACAATAATTCTTTGTAACTAAAAAGATTTACTTATGTTAAATGATTACCAATAAGTCTAAAAAAATTCACAATAAAGATTACAACTATATTATAAATGTTTTATCTTATTTTTATCGTTATCAGATTAAAAAAATTCTTATTGTTTATTTATTATGATATTAATTAACTATTTATTTATTTATATTCTGATATTTTTAGAACGAATGTATTGATATATGATAATTCATTAGTGATACATCAACCTTTTGATTTCTTATATAAAATTCTTATTTCATAGTTGATGACAATGACTTAGATATTTTTTTAACAAAACATATATGTTATTATTTTACCTACACAATTTTGTTCCTGCGCAACGCGCTGGGATTCGTCTAGTATGTATATGAAGCCATTTGGGATAAAAAAATCTCAAATTAATGTGGTAAAGAATATTTAAATTAATAGATTGATTATATTAAGTGGGAATTTGAAAGGTCATGGAGGTTTCAAATTCATGTGGTGATAGGAAAAATGCTTCCTTTATAAGATATAAGACTAGGCGAATCACTACGTGTTGCGCATGAATAAAGCTTAGTTAAAATAAAAACAAACATTGAAAATTGTCAATGACATTTCCTTTAACTATGAAATAATAATTTTTATATACAAAATTAAAAGATTGATGTAAATCATTATTATTTACTTGAACCACATGATAAAAAAAGTCTTAAGTTTTGAGGTGTAAAATTACAATTGTTAAAATCTATATTTTTATACTTATACCATATTATTATGATGATATTATATATAAATAAGAAAGTTAAGGATTATTTAGCATTAAATTATTACAACTCAAAAGGTTTTATTATTTATGATACTTAGTTGATACTTATGAGTCTTAATTAAATATGATTAAACTTATTGAATTTTCTTTAATCAAATAAATAAATAATATGATCGTCTAATGTTTAGATAAAAAATCCTCAAACCCACTAACAAAATTTTAACGATAAGCGTCCAATATTTTTTGTGTATTATTTATATAAAATACGTCGAAAGATTATGAATTAATATAGAAAACCATTACGTTTTAATCCAAACATAAATAAAAGTTTTGATTTGCTATTAATTCAACTATATCAATTATTAAATGACATATTTAAAACTAAGACAGTGGTTTAAATATTTATTTCACAAATCATTGTCATGTTTTTTTCTTTTGCGTTTTACTTGAATGTTTTTCATTTTTCTTTTCAATATCGCAATACTAACGTGTCAAAACTTAAATTTCTATTTAACCAAATTTTCAATAAAACCATATATAAATACTAATATGTTATTACATTGATGTTTTGTGTTAATATTAAAACTCTCTAAATTTTAAATAAGAGTTATTTAACATTAAATCATTGCAACTCAAAAATTTTCTTACTTATGTTACTTAAATGATATTTATGAGTCTTAAGTAAATATGATTAAAATAGTTAAATTTGTTTTAATCAATTAAATGATTAATATGATAATCTAATATCTAAATAAAAAAATGATGTCAAACCATCTAAATCCACTATTCAAAACTTAATTATAAATGTCTAATATTTCTTGTATGTTATTTATATTAAATAAATTGTATACAACTATGATATATTATATAAGACACTCATTTTAAGCCTAAAAATAAATAGAAGTTATGATTTGCTATTACCTTAACCTTGTTAATAGTTTAATGACTTATTTATAACTAAAAATGTTGTTTTAGACGATTTATTTTATAACCCATAGCTATGGTTTTTCTTTTGCATTTGATTCGAATGTATTTTCAATTTTTTTTTCAAAAATGTCAAACTAATGTGCCAATACATGAATATCTATTAAAACAAATCTTCTATTAAAACCAAATACAAATACCAATATGTAGCTCAAAATAATTTTTACTTATGGTACTTATGAGAGTTAAATAAATATGATTGAAATAGTTCAATTGTGTTAAGTCAATTAAATGAATAATATTATCATCTAATCTCTCAATAAAAAATTATGTCAAAACCCTCCAAACTTATTACCAAAAACTTAATTATAAGCATTTAATACTTTATATGTACTATTTATATTAAGATATATTTAAAACATTCACAATTAAAAAATATATGTGTATACATAGTGGTGAATCAAGAATTATTTACACCATTGCCATTTTTTACAAACGACATGCCATAAACTTCCAACCTAGTTGGGTTTTTAAAAGTTTTAAGTAATTTTAAATTCACTTTTAAGTTTTAATATTTCAAGAAGCTGAAAAAATATAACCCTTTAAAACTTTGCGATAAAAACAT
Organism: Cichorium intybus; assembly: GCA_023525715.1. Classification (NCBI taxonomy): domain Eukaryota; kingdom Viridiplantae; phylum Streptophyta; class Magnoliopsida; order Asterales; family Asteraceae; genus Cichorium; species Cichorium intybus. The sequence continues at coordinate 115,467,259 of CM042009.1, read as the reverse complement.
GTTTTTATGATAAAATGACCACTAAATAATGATAGACTTGAAAGTCGTATTATGATCAAGATTGATGGATAATGAAAGCAAATGAGTGATATTATATAAGTGAAAGAGGAATTCAAATATGTGTGAACAATGTGGGACAAAGAAAGAAATTCAAATTAATGTGGTAAAAGATAAATCATATACAACTGAACCACTCATTAGAGAAACAATCATTCAAACCACATCTTCGGATGTTCCTCCCATCTCAACCATTGCTGAAACATCAATAACCTCCACCACCTATATAACTGAACCAATCATTAGAGAAACAATAACCACCACTACATCAATAACTTTCGACCCAATCATCACGTCTTCTAATCCTTTATTTACTATCTTCTCTACCTTTGGGATTGAAACTTCTCTGCCAGAATATGAGATTCAAGAAGGTTTTGGTATATCCAGACCATCATCACGACAACAACCTCCCACTTCGGATGAAGAATACGATGCTTATCAAATGGATCCCATCTCATTAGATGATCCAGAAGGCGAGAACTTGAACGAATAGGATTTTGTGTTAATAAAACAATACAAAACCCTTAACACAAAGCTCGATGTTCTTCTCAAAACACAGACATGATACGATCCAGAGAGGCCAACCGAAGTGGATGTGATGACTAAGGTTGAAGAAGCAAACCCAGATATCCCTGAAAAGGTTAAACTGATGATTCTGCATTCTGAGCAGATGGTTTTGGATCAACAACTTCGGATCCAAACTACTATTGAGCAAAAATTGTCCACTACCGTGAGTGAAGTCGAATCTCGATGTAAATCACTTCAGGAGTCCACTGAAAAGATGATTGCAGAGGTTGTAGCAAAATTTGAGTCCTCGAATGTTGATGTAAAGAAGTCAATTGATGATCTTCGGACCTAAGCTCAATTGCTAAATGCACAGTACAAAGACCACTTCAAGAAGGAACTGCAAGCGAAAAATGCCAAAATAGCAGAACTAACTGATGCTCAGTCTGCCACTTTTGTTCAAAGATTTGCCACAGAAATCCAAGCCACGAACTCTATCATCACCAACAACATTTTCAACGACTTGAAGAATGTGCTTCAACCTCTTCTTCAAGTTGCAAATCGCATGCGACGACCTCAAGATGCCAAAACGGGACCCCGAGTGTCTGCTCAACCTGAAATTGCGGTTCATCCTTCGTAAAGGGGAGAAACTAGTGGTTCTAGGTCCTATGCCTCTACCACAGCGATGATAACATCAACAACAACAACATCAACAACAACAACAACAACAACAACAATGATGGCAACAACATTTGCCACTTTATCCACAATCACTCCTACCTTCAGACGACCTCCTCTACATAATCCTAACGTCTGAATGGGTATCGTCATCAACCCAAACACTTCGGGTCCAATATTCTCCACAATCACTTCTATATTCAGAGTTGGATCCTCAGGGTCAGGATCTTCGAGTGTCGGTGCTTTGGGCTCGAGACCTGCTGGTGACAAGGGGAAGAGCGTTGTGATAGAACTCAGCAAGCAGGAGACCCAAAAGCAAAGGGAAGCCGAATTCACCCGAATATTAGAGATCAACTCCTTGGCTCGAGACAGAAATGTTGAAATTTAAGAGTAGGATCGTGATTCAAAAATGCGGAATAATGTAAATAAACTAGATCAAAAACAGACGATATGAAGAACTGATGTTGAATGATTAACAATGCAACTCAAGAACAATTCATTGAGAACTATTCTGTATGAGCGCCGTAAAGAGATTACAAAAGTTAACCCTAACAGGGTTACGAATAAGCTATATAAACAAAAACTAAGTATGGAATGACAGACCCATTCCATAACCGATAGCTAAAATATAGGCTACAAATCAGGCAACAGATCCGATTAGCATATTTGACTCAATCTTAATTAATGACTCAACAATCTCCCCCTTTGAGTCAAAAATGCGATTTCTCATCATTCTTCAAGTTTTACTTCGCTTGTTTGTCTGTCAAACACCTTCGGAATGATTGCCAGGATCCTTTTTCGGAATTCAATGTACCACCTCAACATGTCATTGACGCAGGTTTTATCTTCAGTGGTGTTGGAAGGCAGTTTGTTGATGATGTGAAGAATATGTTCCAACACCGGAGTCCTGTAAAGATGTTTGTCCAAAAGAAAGAATATTCTTTTAACATTCTCGAGGCCTTCCTTTGAATTATATGCCACACTCCAGTTTGAGTTGGCAATTTTTCCGATTTTACGCTTGCTCAGATTCTTGGGAGGAGGACGTCTCACAGTTAAAGGAGCTTTATCCAGAACACCAGCAACTTCAACATCGAGCTTTGCCACTTCGAGGATGTAGTATCCAAGCATCTTTTTGACATGATCAAAGAGAGGTTGATACTTATGTTCTCTTGACAGGATATTGAACAAAGATATCCAGTCAAATGGATTCAGAAATGGAAGATCAGCAAGAGAGAATTCCATCTTTTCTTTATCATCTCCTCTCAAAGCCAAGAACCTTGCGTTCTTGAATGGAACAATAACCTCAGGAAGACGTGGAGTCAGCTGCACAATCTTCTTCAAACTCCATGTCAAATGTTGAGGACGAGCATTCTTCAGATAGAAAGTGAATAACAAATCATTCACTTCCGAACTAGAAAGACGGGTGTCTTTAAGTTCCTCAAACCCTCGGAACAGGAGAGCTTTTGCAGTCATCGGAAAGTCAAACTGCGAGTTTACATCATTGCTTGTGTTGTACGAGGCTATTGGTTGAAGCCAGTTCTCCACAGGCTCAGTAATTGCTTCCATTGTCATTCTTTTGTAGTGCCATGGAGGAAACAAAGACATTTGAGTTTGAAGAAGTAACTCAGCCTCTCTTTTGGCAGCTTCCTCAGCATCAAGCTTCCGAGTTAGGTTGAGAATTTCATCAACTTCCGTTTCCCTGACCGATTTGGAGGCGTTCTGATTCGATTCATCTTCTTTCACAATTTTCTTGCCTTTGTCTTTAGATGGACCAGCGACTCCTTCAGCATTTTTGTTTGATTCAATCGGAGTGTCTTTCTTTGGAGACTCCTGATTAAATATACTTTCTTCATGTATGTCGTCTCCCCCTTGTTTCGGAGAGGCAACATCTTCCGAAACACCCTTCAATGCGGCAAGAAGATTGAAGACAGGATGAAGCTTGAGGGTCAGATGTCGGCGTACCTGAGGGTTGAGAATCGGATCAGAGTCTTCAACAATCCTATGAAGAAAGGAGTCAATTTCCGATACACCACTTCGAATAGCTTTGTTCTGTGACAATGCCGATGTGAGAATGGCAGACTGATGACGGAGATCGGTCTTTAGGAGCTGAATTTTAGTTTCTTTGGCGGCCACTTTATCCATCAAATAATTTTCTGAGGCCAAATCGGTCCTCAGTTGATCAACCTTTGCATCCATAGAAGATGCCCAGTCGGAATATTGTTGCTTCAATTCCGATCGTAAGGTAGAGAGTGCCTCTTTTTCGGTCTTCAGAGAGGTGCCGAAGTTGGAGATAACCTGATTCATACCTTCAATGTTCCGAGCATGAGAGTCACGGAAATCTTGAGTGAATTTAAGGACATCTCTTTCCAGTCTGCCAATCGAGTTGGTTGAGTCTCGCATTTGTGCTTCAGATTTCTCTATGTGGGAGGTAAATTGACGCATGAGACTGACATTTTCGGTGATCAAGGTATCCACCGAGTCTTTGTGAGCATCCAATTGGGATTGCCAATCGGAGACGGAAAGATGGGACTGGGATTGGAGAAGTAAATCCAGTTTGGCAGAAATTTCCGAGAGCTGGTCAGATGTCATCGGAACAGAAGAGCTGGGTGGCTTCAGTTTGACATTAGATGGAGATTCAAGGAAATCAGAAAGATCATCCTGATCATCATTAACCAAAATATCTTCGTCTTCATCAACGTCGGTAGGGAGGTTGTGAAGAGGTGAATTAGGAATGGAAGTTTGTTCTGGAGACAAAGATGGAGACTTTTGAGTGTTTGTAGGTCGGAGGGGTGAATGTTCAGGTGTAGATTGTGGACTTGAATGAGGAGTTGTTTTTGGTGTGGGGTCATGAGGCGGTGATTGGGGAGGAGAAGGTTTGGGAGGTGGAACATCGTCGAGGTTGTCAGCAATCGGAACATCTCGCGGAGGGGTCGGAATTGGATGAGAATCGGAGAGTTCGTTTTCCGAATCATAGGACTGAACAAACTTTCGGAGTCTTCTTGGTCGTTTGGGTTGTTTCTCCGTGTCAGATACAGCAGTTTTGCCCTTTCGTTTGACATTTTTCTTCGGATTTTCAAGTCTGTCAAAGGCGACTTGATGAGTTTGATCAACAGCACGAATTCCGGATGGAGGTATTTGTCGATATGCAGCAATGCAGTGCACACCATTCGGAACGCGGTCCAACATTGTGATCGGAATGGATCCGATGAAATCAAAATCCTCCGATTTTGTGGTTGCAAACTGTGTGGTTGAGAGAGTCGGAATGACCGCCAAGACAGAATCGGTCATGATATGGAGATGATGTTGCTCAATGGCCCTTTTTACCACAATGGTCCAAAATCGAGCACAAGAGATTTCAGAGTGTCGATTTTTGTAGTTCACACTCTCTACAAATTGGCTCCAAAGAATGGACCCGTAATCCAGGTTGATATCATGATAGAGACCATAGAATAAAGAGTAGAAAAGCTTACTTGCACTGTCTGTGCCTGTCGTGCGTTCAGAGAAGCTCTTGAACAGTATAGTGAAAAGAAAATTCCACAGAGGCGGTAGGCTCTTCTTTGTGAACTTCGATAGTTGTGTGATATCACCTTTGTAGCCTAGTTGATAGAACAACCGTGGAAGAGTAGAAGGCGAAAGGGATTCATGGTCGATAAGGTCGGTTTGATCAGCAAACCCTAGCAATTTCCCAAATCGAGACTTGGAAATGCGTGTCTTGATTGAACCAACCTCAAACGTAACAACATCGTCAGCCTTGTTGTAGAATGCAGAGGAGTATGCAGATGAGAGATACACGATTGGAACCTCCTCTGAAGCAGTTAGGGCTATGCTAATCCTCGAGAATTTGAGACATTCAATCATCGGCTGAAGAGCTTCATTATACTTCGATGAGTGAAGATCAATAATCATGTTCTGATTTTGTTTGATCTTCAACATTAGAGAAGAGGAAGTGTTTTCATTTGCTGAGGATGAGCCAGCCATTTGAGAGTTCTTGAATGTACGGGAGAGAAAGAGGGTTTTGAAGATGAAGAGTTCTATGCGTGAGAGATGAAGAGCGGAGAAACGTAAAGAATGAGCCAAATACCTTTTAAATATCCTTTGAGGAGATTTGGAAAAGTAAATCCCGCTTCAGCCGATTACGTTTCCCAAGAATCACGCCGTATCATTATGAGTAACCCCCAAAAGTCGCATTGCAGGCGCGTGAATAGCGATAAAGTAGCTCCTGCACAGATGACGTTGTAACCGTTTTTTTTTTTTTTTTTTTTTTTTTTTTTTTTTTTTTTTTTTTGAAATGAACTGATAAAAAAATTGCCAGTTCATCGATAGAATCCTTAGGAAAAGTAAATCAACCAGAGTTAGAAAAAAATAAAAAAAAATCAAATAATGATTTTCGTGCAAAGTGTGTCAAAGAAAAAGGAAAAAAAAATCAAGATTTATTTGGTAGTCTGTGATGTCGGAATGACATAAAACTGAGTGATCCCGGGCAATGATCGCTTCCTTTGGAATCAAGAGAGATTCAAAAGTGGTTGAGTGGTTTCCCGTTGAATTACGATCAAGTGATTGTGAAGAATCATTGAAAGGTTTCTTTTAAAATGATGGCTCATTGGGTTGGGTTGAACCGCTTCTCGAATTCCGAAAGCGTGAGAAATGCTCGAAATCGGAAGACAGTACTTGTCTGATCAGAGTAATCATGAAAACAAGTAAGGGTTAGGAAGATTTTGTCTGACGTGGGAAAGGTTAGGAAATCAAAAAAAAAAAAAAAATTAAAACTGGATCTTTTTGGATAGAAATAACTTGGTTTGAGTAGATTTCATAAAGATCACGCAAAAGTGAAAGATGAGATTTCCTTTTAAAGTTTTCGTCAATGCCTTAGTGGGATCGGATTTTTGGGTTTCATTCGGAATGATGGTAAAAACAATTCCGAAATCATAAACACAGAATTTGTGTAACCATCAGTATTCAGTGGTAATGCTGAATACCTTCATAAGGGTTACAGGTATATGGGAGTGTAATTAATATGGAGAAATAATAGAGAGGACAAGAAAGGTTGATGAGTCTCACAGCGCCCCATGGTAAAAATGAGTTGCGATCTTTGACTAGAATTGCCGAAATCATATATTGAAATTGGTTGAGATTTCAATAATCATGGATATTCGTTTTTGGTACAAAGAAGATATGAGAAGAAGCCCGTTAATTCAAAATAGTTACAAAAAAATTGTATTTGTGCTGAGGAATGCTGACAAGGACGTGGCTATCATGAGAAAACATTTAATGCTCAGGCGAAAAGGAAGGAAAACGTCCAATCAGTTGCTAATCAGCCGTCTTCGCCTTTATGACACATAATAATGACAGCAGGCTGCATCATTACTTCAAAAAGTAATTAAATATGCACATTTGGAAGCTTAACCGGTGTCATACTTGCCTATAAAAAAGGAAACATGGTTAGTAGAAAACACCCATATCCAAAAATTTACCACCAACAGAGAAAACACATGGCCCTTCGTCCCTACAACCGTAATGACAAGGTGGAGGTCAAAATGCAAGAGGGTGACTACGCCGGAGGAATCTATGGCGGGGTTGTCACGAGAGCGTGGCATCACCAATATGAGGTCAGAATGACCACTCTTAATAACAACGAGGGCGGCGGGCCACTGATTGTCCCTACAAGCTACCCTTTTCTGCAGCCTGTCCCACCAAAAATTTTGGTGGAGTTCAAGCAATTCGACCTTGTTGAGGTCTGGCACAGAAGAGGATGGTGGCCGGCGGTGATCATTCGGACCACTCCCCACAACCAGTTCCATGTAGGACTGGCTGATGGAAGTCGTCTTTTTGTTGACGAGAGTGAACTGCGCCTCTACCAAGCTTTCCATCCCGGTGATCCCCCTATGTGGCATTATTACAAGCTATAGGTTGAAGTTGTTATTGTTTTGCCTTTTGATGTAATGACTTTTGTTCCCGTAGCTTGAATAAAGTGTTGTTTTCTTTGGTTTGACGATATCTGTTTGAATTCTGTTTCTGCATTTGCATGAATATCAGCAGGAAGAACAAAACAAAAAAAATTAAAACACACACCATAATATTTTTGAAATTTGGATATAAAAAAAATTCTGGAAAGAAAATAAAATTTTGATGTAAAAAAAAATTTGCTGAAATAAAAATAATAAAAAAAATAAACATATACAGAGGTTCAGAAAGGATACATGCATTCCGAATCATCCTTGTCTAAATTCCGATTCCGAGGCATTCCGAATGTCGGAATCAATCGGAATCTTAGTTAGATATCGGAACGGATTCGGCTTCCATCATTCCGAGACCATGAAGAATTCTGTTGAATGCTTGTTCAGGAAGGGCCTTTGTGAAGATATCAGCTAGTTGATCATTTGAGCGTACGAAATGAACCTCGATGTTGCCGTCTTCAACATGATCTTTGATAAAGTGATATCTGAGTGCAATGTGTTTAGTCTTTGAGTGTTGCACTGGATTGTGACAGATCCGAATCGCACTTTCGGAATCACAGTAAAGAGGAATACGTTTCATATTAACTCCATAATCTCTCAGTTGATTTTGAATCCAGATTATCTGAGAGGTACATGAAGCGGCAGCGATGTATTCAGCTTCAGCTGTCGAGAGTGACACGCAAGTTTGTTTCCTTGATTGCCAGCTTACGAGTTTACCATCAAGAAGTTGACATCCTCCTGAAGTGCTTTTGCGATCCAATCCACAACCACCAAGATCAGCATCGGAAAATGCTTGAACAAAGAAACCAGATCCTGATGGATACCATAGTCCAAGAGAGGTTGTTCTTTTGAGATATCGGAATATATTCTTCACAGCATTGTGGTGTGGCTCTCTAGGATTTGCCTGAAATCTTGCGCAGTAACAAACAGCAAACATAATGTCAGGTCTGCTTGAAGTGAGATAGAGAAGTGAACCTATCATTTGTCGATAAAGAGTGATATCTGCGGCAGGTTTGTCTAGTGAAGAAGTGAGTTTTGTTCCGAACGCCATCGGAACTTTTACTTTAGAGTCTCCCTTCATTCCGAATTTCTCTAAGAGGGACTTGGTATAAGCTTCCTGATTAATGAATATGCCTTCTGAGCTTTGTCTGATGTTGAGGCCTAGAAAGAAATTTATTTTGCCCATGGAGCTCATTTCAAATTTTGTCTCCATCAGTTTTCGGAATTCAGCTGTTAGGCTTGGGTGTGTAGATCCGAAAATGATATCATCGACATAAATTTGAACAATCATCAGATGACTTCCTTCCTTTTTGCGAAAGAAGGTAGGGTCGACCGATCCTTGCTTGAACTTGGATTGCTTGAGAAACCGAGTCAAAGTTTCATACCAAGCTCTTGGAGCTTGTTTAAGACCGTAAACGGCTTTGTCTAATACATAGCAGTGATCAGGATGTTTACTGCTCACAAAGCCTGGTGGTTGTTCGACGTAGACTGTTTCTTCTAATTCTCCATTCAGAAAAGCGCACTTGACATCCATCTGATAGACATCAAACCCTTTATGTGCTGCATAGGCAAGAAAAATCCGAACGGATTCAAGTCTGGCTACTGGTGCAAAAGTTTCTTCATAATCAATTCCTTCTTCCTGACAGTAACCTTTGACAACCAGTCTTGCTTTGTTTCGTATGACATTCCCTTCTTTGTCTAACTTGTTTCGAAAGACCCATTTCATTCCGAGAACAGATGCGTTTTTCGGTGTCGGAACCAATCGCCACACCCTGTTGCGTTCAAATTCATTTAACTCATCTTGCATTGCTTGAACCCAGTCAGCATGATCAAGTGCTATTTTAACTGTTTTAGGTTCAACCTTGGAGATAAACGAATGAAACATGCAAAATTCCACTTTAGAAAATAATGCGGCTTGCTTTTCTTTAGCTTGAGCTCGAGTAAGAACACCAGCAGAAGTCGTTCCGATGATTTGAGATTTTGGATGATCTCTTGTCCATTTTATCATTGGAGGATAATTTGGATCATATTCAGGATTAATTTCTGAAATGATTTCTTCTGCTTCCGAATGTACCTCTGACTGTGTGTCAAGGTCATTATTTTCAAGGTCATTCTCCCCCTGGAAGGTTGCATCGTTACTATCATCAGGGTGATCTTGTTCAACTGGTAGAGTGGTTGATTCGGACTCAAGAGTCATACGCTCCCCTTGAATAGTTGATGAACTCTCCCCCTGGATTGGTGCATCTGCAATAGGAGTTGGACTCTCCCCCTGGATTGGTGCATCAGTAATGGGAGTTGGAGCATTGTTCGGAATCGGAACATCAGAGGAGTGTTCTTGTGGAGATTCGTTTTCACTAACTGTATTTTCTATAAGCTTCAACAATTCATCGCCTTGGTTATCTCTTGCATTTGCTTCTGATGTTTTTGCGATTTCTTGGTCATCAAACAAATTCAGAAATTCCTCATACAGATCCAGAAGAGGAATTGTAGACGTATTGGATTCAGGAAAGATTTCTTCAGACTTGATACTAACGTGCTTTGCTCTGGAATTGTATCTATCATCAAAGGTGATGTAGTATGTTTCTTCAATCTTTCGAGATCGTTTGTTCAGAACACGATAGGCTTTTGAGTTAAGAGAGTAGCCCAGAAAAATGCCTTCATCAGCTTTTTCATCCCATTTGACTCGTTTTTCTTTCGAGTTAAAAATGAAGCACTTGGATCCAAAAACATGAAAGAACTTCACATTCGGTTTTCTCTTGTTGAGGATCTCATAGGGAGTGAGATTGAATCGTTTCGTAATGTTTGATCGGTTCTGAGTGTAACAAGCAGTTGCGATGGCGTCGGCCCAGAAATATAAAGGAAGTTTTGCAAAAGAGAGCATGGTTCGAGCAGCTTCACACAAGGAACGATTCCGTCTTTCTACAACTCCATTTTGTTGAGGAGTGTAAGGGGCAGAGAAGTTATGAGTGATTCCTTTATTGACGAGAAAATCATCTAGAACTTTATTTTTGAATTCTGTCCCATTATCACTTCGTATCATCCGAACTTGTTTTCGGAGAAGGATTTCTATCTGCTTGATAAAGTTAATCATGTTGATTGCCGCTTCAGATTTTTGCTTGAGGAAGAACACCCATGTGAAACGAGAGAAGTCATCCACCACAACCAGAATGTATTTGTTATGAGCGACGCTTTCGATGGCAGATGGACCACAAAGATCAATATGCAAGAGTTCCAGAGGTTCGATGATCTTTGTGTTGATGATTGTGGAGTGGCTCTTCCGACTTTGTTTTCCTAGCTCGCAGGCGTCACAGAGTCGGTCTTTGTCGTACTTGAGTAGCGGTAATCCACGCACAAGATCACCAAGTACCAGTTTATTAATATCACGAAAGTTCATGTGAGACAACCGCCTGTGCCAGAGCCAACTATCATCGTTCGTAGCTTTAGTAAGTAGGCAGATAGCCGGTTTTCCTTGAATGGGTCTCATATCCAAGGGAAACATCTCTCCTTTTCGCTTTGACTTCAAGATAATCTTTTTGGATTCTTTCTCAATCAGTTCGGAACCTTCTTCATCAAAAGAGACTTTAAGACCAGTTCCGACAACCAGTTGTGAGACACTGATCAAGTTGTGCTGAAGTCCTTCCACATATGCCACTTTGCGTATCGAAATTTCACCATTTGTGATCATGCCATAGCCTTTGATGTTGCCTGTTGCATTGTTCCCATAACTGACTTTTCCTCCATTCGTCAGTGAACGATATTCTCGTAATTCCTCCTTCCTTCCAGTCATATGACGTGAACAGCCGCTGTCAATGTACCATTCCGGATCATACTGTTCGTCACGTAGAACCTGCACAAGTTAGAGAAATTTAGGAACCCAAACCAGTGTGGGCCCATGTGAGAATTTTCTTGCGATTGGAAAAGTGCACGATTTTTCAACCCAAAAGGATTTTCTCACAGATGGTTCATTTGTCTTATGTTCAAATCGGAACACTTTCATTTTTGTGGATTGCCATTGGTTTTTAGCAAAACGAGATTTCTTAGGAGTAACGGTGTTCGAAACTTGATAATAATGAGTTTTCTGAGTGTAAGAGCTAGAAAAAGAATTTTGATTTTTAACCGATTGAAGAGAGGGTTTTGTTTTGGAAGCAACAGTTGGATGAATCTTGTGGATTTTAAAATCCTGAGTGGTTTCAGGATAGAGTTTTCCCTTCCCTTTTGAATCCATAGATCTGGGAACACGTGTAGGAGTCTTTGTTGTTGTTGTTGAGGCAGATGGTTTGGGTACTGGTTTTGGTTTTGGAGTGGGCTCAACTTTCCGACTAGAAATTGGGTTGGCTTTCTGGGTAGGGTTTGAGTTATTTTTGTTTCTCCAGAACTGTTTTCTCTCTTTCAGATTCTTTTTATACCTGGCATTCATTTGTTTCCTTTTGGCAATCAGCTCTTCAGGAGACTTATGAACACAAGATGTTGAGCCGTAATTGGAGTCGGATTTGAAAGTATTCGTTTTAGAGTTCGGAGAAATAGGTTTCAAGTTCTTTGCACCCCATGAGCCATTTTGAGAAACAGGATTTTTATAATTCAATGAACCAGAAATATAATTGCCACGAGACTTCCACGAGGTCATTTCTGAAAGACCTTTAGTCTCATCTGAATTGTCAATGGGTTCCGACCAAAAGAAAGAATCACAAACATCGGAATTATCGTTATCGACTAGGACTTTGAGTTCAGTTACATCTTTTGTATTTAAGCCTGGTTTAACAAAAACTTGATTTGGTACAGTTTGAATTTTTGGAAAAACAGTAGCTTGTTCGGTTAAAGTGTGAGATTTTTCACTTTCAACAATTCTCGCAAAAGTAACTGAATTTTCAGAAATGAGATTTTTCTTAATTTCAGTAGAGTTTGATACGAATTCCGAACAATCAATTTCATCCTCAACAGATATTTCACTCATATCGCTTTCATCAAAGTCAGAAATATTCTCATTAATAAGAATATTATCGGAATTTAGTTTAGAGCATAGTGAATGAAAATTCTTTAGAGTTGCTGTTTTGATTTCCTCGTGATCATTTTCTGAAAAATATTCTTTGACCATACTTTTATGTTCTTTGGACTGTATATAGCTTTCAATTTTATCAAGTCCAATTCGATAAGCTTCCGAAACCTCATCAGATGAAACAATGGTTTCACACCTATGACATTCTGCATCGATTTCATCCTCTTTCAACTCAAGAAAGGGCAAAATCATCTTGTGTAAACCCCTGCCTATGTCACAATCAAGATGTAATTGAGTAATATTATTGTAAAGACGTTTAGCAATTAAACAAAAAATGTTTCTCTGTTTGACAAGAACTAAATTATCTCTTTTGACATAAATAATATCATCTCGTGCTTTAACTAACTCACTATCCAACGCCTCGATTCTCATTCGTCTCTCCTCATTCTTATTCGATATCCTGCTCAATTGATCATTTAGGTTAGAATTACTTAGACGTGTTCTTTTTAAGCTATCACTCAAACTGGAAACGGTAAATCTAAGATCATCTAATTCTGCATCATAACTAGAAGAGCAAATATTTAAAGATTTAAGGATAGAGCGTACCTTTTTGACCACAGCCTCACATTCTTCAACTTGTTCATAGACAGGCTTCGCAGCAAAGCAACTTGCTGAGGCTGGACACCCATCGGTAGAATAACCTCTGCTTTCGGAGAGATCAGCTTTCACCATCAGACATCGACCATGTGTTGGATTCCTTACCTCCTCATCTTCCGAATCCGTTGACCAGACTTCAACGGTGCCAAACTCGCTGTCTTCTTTCACCACGAAAGCTGCCTTGGTAGATGAAGCATCGTTCTTTTTCAGCTCTGCAATCTTCTTTGCATAATAAGCTTCATCTTTCACCTGCTCCTTCTTCTCAGCTTGTTTTCGGAGCAAACAGTCTTTCACAAAGTGATTCTTGCCGTTACAGTAATGGCAATCATATCCTGAGTCGCCTGCTAGTTTCTTCTCTTCATCATTCTTCTTTTTCTGACTTTCTTCCACAGTCTTTTCAGCATGGAAACCTCCTTGTCGATTCCGGTTTTTGAATTTGGAGAAGTTTTTCTTGAAGAACTTTTTGGGATTTGATACCATCAATGCTTTGTCTTCTCTGGTCAAATCGTCATCGGAAAAGTCAGATTCGGAATCAATTTCGGCCGTTTTCTTTCCAGCAGCAACCAGTGCAAGGGAGCCAAGACTGGTAGTTGCTTTGGCTTCCGAAATGATTTCTTTTTCATGGGATTTCAGAATTCCCACAACCTTAGCCAAAGTGTAAGTTTTGAACTGTTCATGGGCTTTTATTGTTGAAACAATAGCCTTCCATTCAGAACGAAGACCATCAAGAAAGGTGACCTTTTGCTCAATGACAGTTCGAGCCAGATTGTATTTTAATAATCGACTTAGAAGATGATTATATCGATTAAAGGTCTGGGTCAGAGTTTCTTCCGAACCTTGTACAAAAGATCCGAAATCGGAAAGAAGAGTGGTCTGAATAGAGTGCTCAAGGTCAGCATCTCCAGAATACAATTCTTTAAGTCTATCCCAGATCTCTTTAGCTGTTTCGCATGAACTAACTAGACGAAGAGTATCTGCTTGAAGAGCAAACCTGATAATTCTAAATGCTTTAATGTTGCACATCAGTTTATCTTTTTCGTCTTGAGGAATGTTTGTGTGGGAGACAAGCAAGTTGTTGTATTCTTTTAGGGTTTTAATGACCCTTCTTGTGTCTGTGTGGACATGAGTTTCTTCAGTGATAGCTTGCCAGATCGTTGCACCATGTTCTTCAATGCCAAGAACATAATCTTCAAAGTGCAGCGCCCAGACTTCATACTCTTGAGTGAATAGAATTGGAGTCCTGGTAGTGGATCCGATGCTGCTTGAAAGATTAAAAGACTGAGTATGTGAGTCGTCAAAAGCCATTGATACGTTTATTTTGAATGAATCAGAAGTGTAGGTAGAAATCAAAAGGAAGAGTTGAACGTAAAAGATCAAATTCTGATATCTAAGATCGATTGTAACGATGAAGATAATCAAAAACAGATCTGAGAATAACACTAACTCCCGCTCTGATACCAATTGTTGAAATTTAAGAGTAGGATCGTGATTCAAAAATGCGGAATAATGTAAATAAACTAGATCAAAAACAGACGATATGAAGAACTGATGTTGAATGATTAACAATGCAACTCAAGAACAATTCATTGAGAACTATTCTGTATGAGCGCCGTAAAGAGATTACAAAAGTTAACCCTAACAGGGTTACGAATAAGCTATATAAACAAAAACTAAGTATGGAATGACAGACCCATTCCATAACCGATAGCTAAAATATAGGCTACAAATCAGGCAACAGATCCGATTAGCATATTTGACTCAATCTTAATTAATGACTCAACAAGAAATGAGTGTTGGAATAGTGTCCAAGGTCATCAACTTGTGGTAATATTTCAAATAATGGTACAGTCCTTCTGGGTTGCCTTCATGACCCAGAAAAACATACAGAGTCAGAATAATTAAAAAGGGAATGACCAGTTTATTAATTTATTGAGAAATAAATTAATTAGAAACTAGATCAATAAATTAATTGATAAATTAATTTGGAATTAATTTAGAATCAATTAAAGGGACCAGATTGTAATTGATTAAAGGTTTAATCAATGGAAACAAAGTCCAGGGGTTGCGGCCGCCAAAAGACTCATAAGTTTGAAACCCTAGGAGCCTTGCACTATAAATAGAGGCCTTAGGGTTTAACCCTAATGCATCCCATCCTCACAAAGGAGCTGCCAACTCCTCTCTCTCCTCCCTTTTGGCAAAATCAATCTCTCTCTAGGGTTTTGATGTTCTGCCTCCTTCTCTAGTGGAAGTTCTGATCTGTCTGGTTTTCTGGTGTTCCTTGGTGTGAATCATTAGAGGGATTCACACTTTGGATCTTGTTCATCCTTTGCAAGATGTTGTTTATCATATTCAAGACAAGAGGTACATTATGTTTATGTTTTGTTGCTATAACTGATATGAACTATATGATCCTGAACTCTGTTCATGGAGATTTCTGTGATTTGATATTTTTAGTCTTTCACTGCATATGTTTTTATGTTTATATGATCGAATCTCAACAGTGGTATCAGAGCCTGTGTTCATATGTTATTTTCACTTTAATGAATATGATTTCTTGCATGCTGTTAAAATCGAAAAACAGCATAAGATTGATGCTAGAATTATTTGATTTAACATGTTATGATCATAGGATGATGTTAGAACTTGAATGTTCATATGTGCATGCTTAGAATTTTCAAAAAAGGGTTTTTCTTGTGCCTCCATGATGGATTTCTAAATTTTCAAGGGTTTTTGGAGGGTTTCCCTTGCCCTTAGCGGCTAGGGTTTCCCACCCTTGCTTGCCTTGCAAGTTTCCTTAGTTGCCTTGCTTATTAAGCTGCCCTAAATGCCTATTGCCATAATTTGATTATTCGAATAGGATTTAATTGTTTATAATTAATTGTTAAAAGATATTAATTGAATTAATTAATAAAAAATGTTTTAGATTGTTTATTTAATTAATTTTTAATTAATATTAACTGAATTAATTAAATGAGATATTTTATATTGTTTAAAATACATATATATATATATATATATATATATATATATATATATATATATATATTAGAAGTTTATTATATATATAAAAGAAAAAATAAAGAAAAAACATTGGTCAAACCATGACTAGGCTCACCCACTAAAATTGTGTTTGAGATTTGAAGGAAGGTTCTTATGAACCTGAATGGAGTTGGTTGTTAAGTGGCATCTATTGCTCACCACCTTCACCGCCCAGCACCTTTTGACATGTGGAGTTACCGAAAGGGTTTGATATGGCAATGTTTCTTTCTCTAAGTTAAAACTATTAACTTAAAGTATTAAAACAAAAGTCCCGTTTTAATTAAGAAAAATGTGAGATTTTGTGCTACCCATGAGAAACGCACATTCTCTTTATGATCTGCTGGCGGAGCTGTGTGGTTGACCGACACGTTAGGTAAGGTCATAGTTTAGGGTGATGTGACACTCGCAATTCTCAAGCGTATCTTGACCTGGGCGTCACGCGGGTTCTGTATGGTCAATTCATTGTCTGATTCATGATCCACGACATCCTTGTCATGAATTTGAGATGAGCACAAACGAGATTAACACGCCATTGACACTAGTCAATGAATCTCACAGATCTAGGAATTTCATAGCGAATGAAATTGACAAAGAGTTTTGTCTACCTTGATGACCATTGTGGTGTGATTACGGCATGCGTATTCACATCACAACTGGGAGATCTTGGATCCTAGCATTAGTAAATAAATTGGGTAATTACTTAAAGGATTAAAATTCAAACTAAACTAAAAATTTTGTCTTATAGATGTCAAATCTAAACACAAATCCTCCTCCTCCTCCTCTACTTCAATCCCGATCTAATGAGATCGATAGCCTAACGTTTGTTGACATGTCCTCCGAAGTCGAGAATTTTTTCAAGAGTGTCGGGGGACAAGAAAAGAGGGAACAATTTGAGATCGTTAAAACCCTTAAGGCATATAAACTAGAAGAAGGAACGTCTGTATGTACGCATGTTCATAAGATGAAATCGTACGTAGACAGATTGGATAATCTTGGTGTCTGATTTTCAAAGGAGTTAGCCACGAATGTGGTGCTTAACTCGCTTCTTAGTTCATGTCATGAGGTCTTTATGAACTATGATAAGAACCATCTGGACATGACCTTGATTGAGCTGCACAGTTTGCTGAAAATTTCTGAGGCTAGTATAAAGCAACACCATCTGGACATGACCTTGATTGAACTATGATAAGAATCATCTGGACATGACTATGATAAGAACGTCTGTGTGTACGCATGTTCCACCGTTCCTGTCTTGTCCATTCATCAGGATAATGCTAAGAAGAAGAAAGTTTCTCATCCCAATGGAAGGGAAGGGCTAAGGTTGGACAGTCTAACCAAGGCTTTAAGAGAAAAGCTGATTCTGACATAGCACCCACCAGTTACCCGAATGAGGCCATATGTTTTTATTGCCAGCTGAAGGGATATTGGAAACGTAGTTGCCAATATGCCTGAAGGATATGAAGAAGATCCGAGTCAAGGAGTTTGACACCTCAGGTATATCTGAACTCCATAGAATATCAACTTTAAATCCTTGATATAGGATGTGTTCATCACATATGCGCTGTATTCAAGGGACTAAGTAAGAGATTAAAGCATAGGAGATGGATCTGATCATGAGATGCAGAAGCATTGCTGCTGTTTCAAGGATCACAGATTACAGGTCGTGCTGATTAATGGTGTTTAGTTAGATTATTAGATTTTTTCTACTCGCCAGGATTGGCACAAGACATTGTTTCATATTATGCATTTTGTAAGGATATTTTAAATGGTGATTTTCTTATATATAAACATGGTTGTTTTATTTCAAAAACATATCCTTACAATGGCATAAATGAATGTGTTAAGTAGTACTAATTATAATCTTAAATGTTAATTCATAACAGTGTATTGGATAAATCATGTTTGTAGCATTGTCACGATGTCCATTAAACAAGAATTGCATCACCAAGCTCCAAGTATACAGGACTTGGAATCATTTGACTTAGAGTCAGATGACGTATGCGAATCTTGTCTACATGGAAGATGACAAGACTGCCATTCATAGGAAACCGTGAAAGAGGCAATGGATTTGTTGGAACTGATCCACACAAGTGTTTGTGGACCGTTCAAATCTGCCACAAGACATGATGAGTAATACTTCGTTACATTTACTGATGTTTTCAGTAAATATGAATGTGTTTATCAGATTAAAAATTTGTTAGAAACTTTGAAGTGTTCAAAGAGTTTCTAAACAAAGTAGGGAATCAACTAGGCTAGAATATCTGAGTATTCTGCAAACATCTTAGGAACTGTGAAATGGTTTCACTGATTGTCTCCTACCACAACACCGCTGCAAAGTAGTATGTCTTAGAAGAGAAATCGAACATGTTGGACATGGTTCAATCCATGATGTGTCAAACTACACTTCCAGATAGTTTCAAAGGTTTATACCCTAGAACCATTAACCTGTAACTTAAACCTCATATCAAACTAAGTAGGTTGCAAAGACATTCTCTGAAATGTGAAGTGGGGTCCATCCCTCACTAGCACATAGAAAGTCTGGAGTTGTGAAATCTTCATTTGTCACAAGATTAAACCCAGATCAGAGAAGTGTCATTTCATTGGTATCCCTCAAGTCCTTTGGATACTTGTTTTACAAGTCATTTGAGAACAATGTGTTTGTGTCACATAAAAGAGTCCTTTTGGGAAAGAGCTCATATCCAAAGAAGCCAGTGGGAGTAAGATTGATCTTGAAGAGCTTCAAGGATCAACCAATGAAAGAACCTCTAGTTAACACTAGCACTTAAAGGATTAGAATCCTGTTAAAAGAACCTTGGCATACCTCCACCTCTTTGCAGTCCAGTAGAGTTAGTCACTCTCATGAGTATTATGTTCTCATATTACTGAAAGTGACATATGATTAGTGGTAAAACACTAAGTTGGTAAGGATGAGTTATCCAACTACATGGAAGAATTGGTGAGCTCAGTTACTGCCAAATGATAGGGGATATAGAACACGAGATTCAGTCCATGTTTAATTTGATGGATCTTACACCTGACTTGAAAACAAGTGGGAGTAATTGGATCTTCAAAAGAAGAACAATGTGGATAGGAATGTACACACATTCAAAGCAAGACTGATTGAGTAGGGTAGTACTCAGACTCAAGAAATTGATTCGGAGGAAAGGCACTCTCATCAGCAGCTGAGAAAGAATCTGTTAGGATATTATTTGCCACATGTATATTTTATGTGACATGGCAAAGTGTATGTTTTAAGACCGCTTTCCTTAAATGGAAAACAAAGGGGTTGTGTGTATGACTCAACCAAGAGATTTTGAAAATGCCAAATATCCAAAATAGAGTGTACAAAGCTTGAAAGATTCATCTGTAGAATCAAACAAGCATCTCGGAGCTGGAATCTTTGTAGTCATAAAATGCTAAAGAGTTTGAATTTTCATGAAGCATAGATAAGTCCATAATTATGTCAAAGTTGGTGGGAGTATTATTGTAGTCTGCCTAGTGATGTATGTCAATGACATATTTGTTAGATTAGGTGTCTAAGTCATGACTAATAATTTGTATTTACCTAATTGATAGTAGCAAAGTCCATTTGGGTTGCCCTCATGGCTAGAGGTTTAGTAGAAAATACAGGAGAGAGAAAGATTGATTTATTATATGATCAATAAATCAATAGAAATAAAATAAATAGTTTATTAATATATTATGGGGATAATATATTAATTAGAAACTATATTAATTAATTAGAAATTAATCTGGAATTAATTGGAATTAATTTGGTGATTAATTTGATTAATTAAAGGTGCAAGGGCTGAATTGTAATTATTCAATAGTTGAGTAAGTGACAATTATAGTATTTTAAGTGGTCAACGAAATTATAGAGGGATTATCCATAATTTCGATTATTATATGGTAGGATAAATAGATTTGAATTGATAGATAAAGGTTTATCTTATTTGAATTCAAAAAGGTTTATCTCTAAAGGCTTATCTGGTGGCCACTTGAAAACTATAAATAGAGACCCCTAGGCACCATAAAAGCCACGACTTTTTCCACTCTTCCCTCTCTCTGGAACTTTTGAAAAACCCTAGTTTTGGGTGTGACTTCATTTGAGGCAAGGCACTTGCGTTGCTTAACTTGCAAGAAACAACTAAAATGTTAGTTTTCTGATTTTATTCTTTAGTAATTTTTCTTGTGGCCTTTTAGGAAATATTTATATGTTCAATAGTAGAAAACATAGATCCTCATAGGTTGCATGTGAACTTAGGGTTTTAGTTCATAGATTTGCATAAAACCCTTCAGTGGTATCGGAGCTTTTTGGCTGTTTTCTTGTTGAATTGCTATAATTGTTTTCCGAAAAAAAATCATGGTTTAAAGCTTATAAACCCTAATTTAGCCTAATCGATTTTAGGGTTAGGGTTTTGGAAACCCTAGCCCCTCCCCTCTATGATTTTCGATTTTCTCCTTAGGGTTTTAGAAGACTTTCTATTTTTGGTAACTTTAATTATTTAAATGGATAACCTTAAACCCATTATTTGTTAATTTCGAAAATTAGGGGGTTTAAGATAGGTTTAAATTAATTTGATTAATTTATGACACCTATCTAGTTTAGTTAATTTAATTAATTGTTTAATTAAAAGATAATTAATGGTTTAATTTAATTTTAAATTTAATAGTTTTAAATTTCGAAAAATTAAAAGATAAAACTAGGAATATTTTAAAAGTCTAAAATATTTGGATTTAATTAATTTAATTAATTGTTTAATTAAAAGATGAATTAAATCTTTTAAAGGTTTAATTTAATTTTAAATTTAATAGTTTAAATTTCCAATAAATTAAAAGATAAACCCGGAATATTTTAAAAGGTTTAAAATTCATATTATGTATATATTATAATTAAAAGTTAATTTTATATGTATAAGATTAAATGGTTAGTCAAATCAATAGTAGGCCTCATTCACGAAGCTGTTCTATAAAAATGGTATAAGGAGACTGCCTATAAAATGGCGGTCTAATGGGTGTCCAATCTCACCCACCGCTCTCCTGACCAGTGGAGGGTCGTTAGCCGAACGGGTTTGATATGACCGCCTAATCTCATTAAAAGTATAATGATATTATCCAAAGTACTGGAACATCTTAATAAAACCCAAATCTAGTTACTTTAGGAAAAATGTGATTTGGTGCTAATCCATTAAATTGCACATTGCACTTTACGAAACATTGGTGAAGCGTGTGTGGTTTACCGGCACACCAGTAGGGGTTTATAAAGAGTTGCAATGGGTTTCCCAGGTGTTATCATTGTTGATGGAGCGTGTGTGGTTTACCGGCATATCAATTAGAGATGATAATTAACCCGAGAGTACCAAGCTAATTTGCATGGTTATTCACATCCAGTTTGTGATCCTCGGCATCCCAATCACAAACAGTGGAGCACATCCGAGATTAAACATGCCATTCAAAAGTTCAATGAATCTCAACAGATCTAGGAATTTCATAAGATGAAATTGATAAGTGTTTATCTACCTTGATGACCATTATGTTGTGATTACGGCATCCCTCTTCACACCATAGTTGAGGTATTTTGGATCCTAGCCTTATTAAATAACATATTGGGTAATTATTTAAAAGGATCAATTAAACTAATAAATTCTGTTTCTTTTATAGATGTCAAGTGTCAATTCTCCTCCTTCTCCTCCTTCACCCATTTCTGAAAGCATCAGAATGCACCTGCCAAATATGGAAAGGCTGACTGGCCTCAACTGTAAGGAATGGCTTCGTAATTGGAGACTGGTTCTCGGTATTGCTGGCAAGCTACATCTCACCAAGTCTCCGATCCCGGTCCCACCGGAACAAGTCATCATAAAAGGT
Organism: Cichorium intybus; assembly: GCA_023525715.1. Taxonomy (NCBI): domain Eukaryota; kingdom Viridiplantae; phylum Streptophyta; class Magnoliopsida; order Asterales; family Asteraceae; genus Cichorium; species Cichorium intybus. Next base: position 115,445,512 of record CM042009.1, on the reverse strand, counting down.
TCTTATGATAAGCATAACTTCTTAGTTGATGAATCCGAAAAGATTCGTGACCTCATGCTATTGACCATTGACCCCGAGTTCCGCAAGGATTTTGAATCCTTGGGGCCATATGACTTAATGCAACTGGTTGAGGAAAGGTTCCAAAAACCAGTTGAAGAGGAACAAGCTAGGATCTTCAAAAGACTTGCAGAGTGCAAGCTAAAAGAAGGAAGTAGCATCAATTCGCATGTTTTTCAGATTGAAGTGTACATAGGCGAATTGTACAAACTTGGTTATTCCATAAGTCAAGAAATGGCTGTAAACTTTTTACTCGCCTCGTTGACTAGCAAGTATGATCTGTTCATTCAGACGTATAGAAAGGAAGACCAGAAAAGGACCCTCATGGAAATGCGTCCAATATTGACTTTATATGAGTCACTCTTGGACAGGCATAGCTCCAATGGCTCAGCTACTTCTGGATTAAGTCCAGTGAAGAGACGTAACAAGAAAGGGTCGAGATCATCTGGACATGTCTCAAACTGGGAATCCACTAAATCGGATACAGTCACGGAAAGATTGGAAGACGCTCCAAATCTGTTGAAAGCTCAGGTATATCTAAAAACCTCAAAACTCCTGTTCCAAGATTTCTTGATACATAATGTGATAGTCACATTTTGGTTTGTATGCAGGGAATCAATAAGGCACGGGACTCTGGCGCATAGGAGCACATTTGGATTGGATCTCCAGCTCGTTCAGTTTTGAAGTTTAGATAGATATTAAAATATTGTTATTAGCCTTTAGATGCATTTTGACATTGTCTATCATATATTACATTGTTCAAGGATTTTTGTTTTTAATAAAATTGTCAATTTTCTTTTAACACCTGTTGTCTGAAATTGTCCTTGAAATGTTATATGAATGTGTTGAATGTACGATTAGTAATAACTTGAATGTTGATGCATCCAAAATGTTTGGATTCAAGAATTGTGTCATTTATGATTGTTAATACAAATGTTATAACAATCAATTCAACCAAAGGTCCAGTTGGACAGGACTTTGGAATCATTTGACTTAAAGTCACTTGATGAATTGAGTTCTTAATGTGTTAAGAAATGAATCAACCAAAGGTCCAGTTGGACAGGACTTTGGAATCATCTGACTTAGAGTTAGATGATGATTAAGTTCTTTATAAAGCACATGTGGCAAGAAATGAATCACCCAAAGATCCAGAGGATATGATTTTGGAATCAGTTGACTTAGAGTCAACTGAAGATTGCAAGTCTTGAACAAAGTTAACAAAGTCATAAGTTTACATAGATATGTAAAAGACATTGAGATTAAGAGCAACGGACACACCTGTTGCTGTGTATTGCTCGAATCTTGATATAGAACACAATTGTTTGTACTTCACGATATTTATCATTCGGTATGACGAATATGACTTCTCTTATCGGGATAAGCGATTTAATTGAAACCTTGAACAGTTCAAGGACTTCAAAGGAAGTACAAGTTCCACAGAACCTGAGCGATAACATAAAAATGTTTCACAGTTCATTCTCTTCCAAGAACATTAATAGTTATAGTGTGTCTTAGGGAAGATAATGGAGCATTGGTCGAAACAGTTCGATCCTCGATGTATGAGATACATTAGTTTCCAATAAGTTGAATACTATACCAGTCAGTCCATATAAACCATATTCCGACCACATCCTAGACTAACTAGGTATTGCAGACACTGTCTAAAATGTAAAGCTGGGATTATCCCACTTGTACATAGAATGTCCAGGATCTTGTAGTGTTCGTCCAAACCTCATGACTAGCCTGAACATGATTAGCATGTCGTTTCATTGGCTATCCCGCTGCAACTGTAAAAGAATAGCTCTTTTAGAAAGAACTCATGTTCTAAGGAAACAGTGGGAGTAGGGACAGTCCTGAATGAGTTCAGGATTAGCCAAGTGAAAGAACCTTTAGTCGTCACTAGGCTTGGAGCAGAAATCAGATTTCTGTTCTACAACTGACATAATCTCCTCTTGACCAGTAGTATTGATCACCATCATAAGTAGTTATGATCAGGGTGACATACCGATTGGTGGTAAAACACTATAGTTGGTACGGATTTATAATCTGACTACTTGGAAGCATTGGTGAGCCCGATTGCTGCCAAACAAGAGAACCGTAAGGCGAGACACAGTCTATGTGAAAATTTGATTGATTTTACACCTGGTCTAAAAACCAGTGGGAGTAACTGAATCATCAAAAGAAAGCAACATGGACAGATACATACCTTCAGAACATCTGGTTGAGTGAGACGACACTCAGAGTCAAGTAATTGATTCCGGGAGAAGCACTCTCAATAGAAGATGAAATAGGAAAGGATATTGCATGACACATTGTGAATCATTAGTGGAGCGCATGTGGATCACCGGCACACTAATAGGGACTCACAAAGAGTGTCCCAGTACGAAGGTACATGAGCCCGGGATTACCCACGGACATCTCGCAAGAAAGGATATTCAGATTCTCAAAAATATGCTAAAGGATTGGATTTTGAGAAAGGGTTGAAAGATTTCCATTAAGATGTTAGATGGTTTGGAATCTCAAAAGGTGCCAAAAGTCCTGGATTTTGTGAATAGTCCATAACCGTGTCAAAGCCAGTGGGAGTGTCGCTGTTGTCTACCATCTCCATATGTGGGATACATACTGTTTCTAGGAAACGTCTCTTTTCATTACAAAGTGTAATGACTTGGTGTTAAGAGACGGATCGCTATGAAAGACTTAATAGAAATACGGCATACTCAGGTGGTTGTAAACGTCTATGAGATAGATCCAGACTCTGCCAAGATGATCTTGATGAGATTCAAGATTCATAGACCCAGGAAAGGGTTTTCTTATCATTGCACAGTGTGATGACTTGGCATGAAAGAAATTAAAAAGGTGCAACATACTCACCTAATTCATAGTCATCTATTGGATAAATCAAATCGCCAGCATAGACCTAGCCATTGTAAGCATGATCTTGATAAGATTCAAGATGCATGAGAAGAGTCTCCGAAAGGAAATAGTTTTTTCAAAAATCATGACACAAGGATTATAAATAATCTTTGGATTCCGAAAGGGTTTGGAATAAGATTGGATCGGGTTCCACAAGTTTCTTGGATCGATCATAATGTCATGAACATGTCCTGATGAATTGATGCTTAGGGCATAGTAAGTTGGATTCAGGACATTGTCTGGCTGGGAATACTAGATGGATTGTTTGAACTCAAGTGAGAATTCATTGGGAAATGATTGGGGTGAAAGTGATAGGGTTAATTTGAAAGATTTTACAAAGTGGTAATTATTAACGTCAGGACATGATGTTAAAGGACTTCATGGTTAAAGAATCTCGTTGGTATTATGATGGAGCGTGTGTGGTTCACCGGCACATCAAAATACCTCGAAATGGTCTTAGGGTGCAGTCAAGTAGACTAAAGACCCAGAACCATAGGAAGTTACAGTACACATTACCAGAATGGAGTTAGGAGAGAAATTGACAGGATAACATATTGAGATGTTATCGGATGAGCATCCGAGTGGATCATCTGCAATAAAGTGTATAAGTATAAGATACTTTGGAAACATAGAAAGAGTGTAAGGTTCATAAAGACATAGCTGTAAAATTAGAATTGAAAGTTTAAAAGAAATCATGAAACCGATAATAGTTTATGACAAGGTCCGACTTGGTGATTACCTTGTGGAGACTTGGTATTAAGCAGGAGTAGCTGCCAGTCAGATCTTTATGTTTCACTTTCGCATGTTTTACTTCCCGAATAATTTAATTATTCAGAAAAGTCCACAGTTGCTCATAGTTTGGGAAGTAAGTATTGAATCAAGACTGTCATGAATTGGTTTGTAGACTGTCTAAGGAGTTAGACATAGCAATAGGATTGCTACAACATTCATGAGTACTTAGAAATAGAGATTTGAGAATTGGATAAACCCACGCTCAAAGAATTGCTTCATGGATTACATCACGAGCAATTGTGAGAAGATAATATCATATGATCTTGAAGCGGAGAGATATGAGTTATAATTTACAAGGCAGTTGTTCATTGATAATACGAAAACGTATCGGTAACTCGATGTTATAAAACGTGTTGTTGTGAATGATTTGACTAGTAAAAGATATAAGCATATGAGTTGAAGCTTATTCCTTCCTTGACCCTGATGGGAAAAAGATATCTGTAGGCCTCTCAATGATTTTGAAGTTGACTAAAGTGCTGGCCAGCCTGGACTAAATTGATGTGTTCAATTAGAAGTTCTAAAGTCATAAGCAGAATCAAAAATCGGGAAACAGAGTATCGGACAGAGATTGACCTCAATCCATATCTCATGTCTGAAAATATCTTGTTGGACGGAGGATCATATGATCACTTATCTATGGACAAAACTGACTAGGTCAGAGTTCGGCAGCAGTTTCTAGGAAGCTACAGTTTGCTGATCAATTAGAGGATAAATTAGTAATTATAGTCATAGACTTATCCAAGTGGAAGACTGTTGGATTAGGTGTCAAAGCCATGACTAATAATTTGTATTTACCTAATTGATAGTAGCAAAGTCCATTTGGGTTGCCCTCATAGCTAGAGGTTTAGCAGAAAATCCAGGAGAGAGAAAGATTGATTTATTATATGATCAATAAATCAATAGAAATAAAATAAATAGTTTATTAATATATTATGGTGATAATATATTAATTAGAAACTATATTAATTAATTAGAAATTAATCTGGAATTAATTGGAATTAATTTGGTGATTAATTTGATTAATTAAAGGTGCAGGGGCTGAATTGTAATTATTCAATAGTTGAGTAAGTGATAATTATAGTAGTTAAGTGGTCAACGAAATTATGGAGGGATTATCCATAATTTCGATTATTATATGTTAGGATAAATAGATTTGAATTGATAGATAAAGGTTTATCTTATTTGAATTCAAAAAAGTTTATCTCTAAAGGCTTATCTGGTGGCAATTTGGAAACTATAAATAGAGACCCCTAGGCACCATAAAAGCCACAACTTTTTCCACTCTTCCCTCTCTCTGGAACTTTTGAAAACCCTAGTTTTGGGTGTGACTTCATTTGAGGCAAGGCACTTGCGTTGCTTAACTTGCAAGAAACAACTAAAAGGTTAGTTTTCTGATTTTATTCTTTAGTAATTTTTCTTATGGCCTTTTAGGAAATATTTATATGTTCAATAGTAAAAAACATAGATCCTCATAAGTTGCATGTGAACTTAGGGTTTTAGTTCATAGATTTGCATAAAACCCTTCAATATTGGGAAAATCGTTTCCTATAAGGAATCTAGGAGATACAATATACATACATGGAATAAGGATCTATGAAGATAGATAAAAACGTCCAAGAAAGGACTTAGCCAAAGTACATATTTGAGTATGATCTTACAGAAATTCGAGATGCATGACTCTAAGGAAAGAGTTTATGTACATGGTATAAAATTGATTGGAGAATCAATATGCCATGACATGTGCTTGATCTGATACCCCGTATGCTTGGAGCATAGTGAGTCGATTTCAAGACAACCCTGGCGGAAGTCATTAAATTGCAGTGAAGGATAGTCTTAGAGTATCTTAGGAGCACAAGAAATGTGTTCTTGGTTTATGGAGGAAAAGGAAGAACTAAGAGTAACTGGTCATAATGATGTCATATATGACTCGTGCTCATAATCAGGATAGGTGTTACTGTTGTAAAAGGAGGAATAATAACTTTGAAATGTTCTAAGTTGAAATGTATAGCAGCTACTATAGGAGACTACATGGTTGTAAGGTTTCACTGGTAGTATTTATGATCTCCTTGAAATCTTCTTACCGAGGGTGCAGTCACATTGACTAAAGAACCCAAGGACCATGAGAAGTCAGGACATATACTCAGGGATTGCTTCTGTGTTTGGGAATCAAGTTGAGACATCGTAGTGAATAGGGCATCATCGGAAGAGTATCCGGCTGATTGTTTCACTAAGACTTGGACGCGGATCAAGCATGAAGGTCATACTAGGGTCCATAAGCGTCAAGTTTGTAAGCAATATGACATAAGTATTTTAGTTGTTAGTTTGATAACCGAAACATATAACAGTAGATAGATTTTATCTGACTTGATGAATTATTAATGGAGATTTAATAAAGAGATGGAGAGCTACCATTTGCATTAATTTATTATTGTGTTTCACTTTAGCATGTTTAGAACCCGCTTCCCGAGTATTAATTTACTCAAACTTCCACAGTCGGCCGTACTCTTGGAAGCAAGTAGTGATTTAAGACTATCATGGAGTGTTAGTATATTGTCTATAGAGATTAGACATAGCATGGTGATTGCGACTAGCGCTCATGAGTACTTGACAGAGATTCAAGTATTGGAACAACCCGTACCTAGATATTACTTCATGGGTTAAGTAATAAGTAAACTAGGATGATAATATCTTTTATTCTTCAAACCGAGATACATGAGGGATCTGCCTGTGATTCTGTCATACTTCAGTCTACTCAAACACTAACCGTAACAGGTAGTTATAAAGAGTATGTCTGGGTATGACGTGGTGAAATAGACAGAGACTATGTAGTAAAAGTTTATCTATTCCTTCTGCCCTAACAAGGAGAAGCGATATTTGTGGGTTCCTTGATGATTTGATGTTGACATTAAGTGTTTGGCCAAACCCAAAATGGATTGATGTGTTCAATCAGTAGTCTGACAGGGTCATCATAAATCTCTATCGGGAAACAAACTTTGAACTATCGGGATCTGACTTTTTCCATGACCCGGGTTCATTACGATATCTTGTAGAACAGAAGAATAATTGATCACTTGTCTAGGTGTCGTTTCGTTTCTTTGATCAGAGTTCGGCAGTTGCATAGGATGACACGCTCTGCTAATTGTCAGGTAATATTGAGACCACACAAGTTGACAACTTGTCCAAGTGGGAGACTGTTGGAATAGTGTCCAAGGTCATCAACTTGTGGTAATATTTCAAATAATGGTAGAGTCCTTCTGGGTTGCCCTCATGACCCAGAAAAACATATAGAGTCAAAATAAAAAGGGAATGCTTAGTTTATTAATTAATTGAGAAATAAATTAATTAGAAACTAGATCAATAAATTAATTGATAAATTAATTTGAAATTAATTTAGAATCAATTAAAGGGACCAGATTGTAATTGGTTAAAGGTTTAATCAATAGAAACAATGTCCAGGGGGTGCGGCCGCCAAAAGGCTCCTAATTTGGAAACCCTAGGAGCCTTGCACTTAAATAGAGGCCTTGGGGTTCAACCCTAAGGCATCCCATCCTCACAAAGGTTCCATCAACTCCTCTTCCTCCCCCCCCCCTTTGGCGAAATCAATCCCTCTCTAGGGTTTTGATCTTCTGCCTCCTTGTCTAATGGAAGTTCTGATCTGTCTGGTTTTCTGGTGTTCCTGGGTATGAGTCATTAGAGGGATTCACACTTTGGATCATGTTCATCCTTTGCAAGATGTTGTTCATCTGATTCAAGACAAGAGGTACCTTATGTTTATGTTTTGTTGCTATAACTGATATGAACTATATGATCATGAACTCTGTTCATGGAGATTTCTATGATTTGATATTGTTAGTCTTCCGCTGCATATGTGTTTATGTTTATATGATCGAATCCCAACAAGGAGGACATAGGTCCAATCGACAAAACCTGGAATGTGGAGAAAATCATCACACATGGTTTTGGCGATTATGAGGTCTTTAATCGCCTTCCCTTGGAGGATTATTCTATTGAAAACTCTGTGAAAAATCAACTTGACATTCCATACAACCCGAAAACTTTCTTGTTCTTCCAGTTTGTCTGAAGTGTAAGGGAAAATCAGATGGAGTCTTTCAGAACGAGAAAGATACTCTTCCATGCCACATACATTGGGGAACCGAAGGAAGTATGGAGCAAGAAAAGAATTGTCAAGTTGATCTCAATCAAGGAAGGAGAACTCTTTGAGGGTTATTTTCAGAACTATGAGTTCTTTGTCCTACGTGGATCCGAAGAGGTTGAATCCAGATTCTCCATAGCAGACTTTCCAATAATGAATCCTCATGATTTTATCGTTATGTTGGATCTTCTCAAAGAGGCTCATGTCGAAGTTGCACCATCAATTCCCATCCACACCAAAGCCAAAGAACACATTTCTGGCTTTCTACATCACTACATGAAACATCTAGCAGCATACGATATGGATGTGGCAAAGTGCTTCGGTAAGACCCTTGCTTCCCCAGTCTGTACCATTGAAAATCTGGGTGTGTTCGAAGATAGATAGATTCTAAACGAACCCTGGGGAGTTGTTTACAAGGACACCACACATGATAGGAGAAAGATAATAAAATCCTTTGAGATTGACTTCAAGGGTTTATACCCAGAAGAAGTGATAAAGAATGCGGTTGGTCGTGCATACGCATGCATGATCAATACACCTGTGGAAAAGAAGAAACTCAAAGAACACGTTGATTGGTGGATGGCACTGAGACACTGCATGGTTGAAGCTCATAAACGCCATTTCTGCTGAGACTTCAGATGCCACTTCACACAATGGGGGAGATTGTTGGAGTTAATTTTGTGCTGAAGTGTGTCTGCCCATCCGAAGTTCCTTACCATGCGAAGTGTCTTGTTTTGGTCTGAAGATCCAAAGGTCTTGTGATGGAGGATCCGAAGACTTTCGTAGCAAACCTTATCCCTACAGCATGATGGAATGTCAGGCTCCGCGTTGCACACTGCTGCTTTCTTATTGCATAGTACAATTGTAGAATATTCCTTTTTGTACAATTGAATTTTTTTGTACTATCGATATCCTGATCTAGTATAAATATCAGGATATCGTGTATGGGTCGGGTGTGCTTGATAATCACCATTATTGTAAAACCTCTTAAGTGAAATCAAACCATTCGACTCTTGGTTTCCATCATTCATCTGTTCTTCATTAATATTGTTTGCGAGCTTGTTTCTTGAATCATTACTAGAAATATCTTAATCATATATCATTATTCGAAATCTTTACTCAACAATTGAGAAGGAGTATGCGTGCGTAAAATAGAGCTGAGAGTACGTAAAAAAAGAGTACATAACAAAACGACAATCAGGTTAACCTGCAAAGCGGATTTGGGTTTATCTTTCAAGTCAGAATAGTCCCTAATCTGTCCGACGACTTCAACTGGTTGATCGCTGGTTGGGGGTTTTTGAACAACAGAATTAAAGTTTGGAAAGGGTGTTGAAAAATTACGATGACCGATCTCCACGAGTAAGGTTTTTAAGCCGATTACTGTGTGACAGATATGTATTTTATCTATAATATGCGGAATAAATAAGAGTTGCGGAATAAAATAAAACGGTAAATCTAAGCTAGACAGTATTTAAATATACAGAAAGCGGTAAATAAAGTAAATGTTAGAAGTTAGAGGTTAGATGTAATAAACGCCATTATCAACGATAAAGTGTTTTTACAATAAATAAAAAGGTTAGAAGTTAGAAGTTAGAAGTTAGATGTCTCGGTTAAATACAGTCCATATATGTTTTCGTTGTCAAGGTTCAATTCGGATGTATTGGATATTTGGTACAGTTGATTTATAACAGTTTAAATAAATCAATAACGACACAGATAATTTCAAAAGAACTTATCGATAGCTGATGAAGATGGTGTTTTCTTTGAAGCGTCGATTCTTGTTCTTTTCGGTACGATGAGGTTTGGTAGTTTTTGGTGTTTGGTGAAATGGGTTTTTGGTGTCGGTTTAATTGAGATGCACGGGGTTTTTGTGGTTTAGTTTTCGTGGTGTATGTATTTGGTAGAGGGTGTGTAGGTTTTGTGGTTTGGTATTCGGGTTGAGGTTGTTTAGAGGTTTGATGTTTGGTGTCGGGTAGAGGTTTTGTTTGGTGTCGGGTAGAGGTTTTGTATGGTGTTGGGTAGAGGTTTTGTTTGGTGTTGGATAGAGGTTTTGTTTGGTGTCGGGTAGAGTATGGGTGTAGCGGTTTTGTTTGGTGTTTGTTTGGACGTGGTTTTTCTTTGGTTCAAAAGAGTTTTCTTGAGAGTTTTGGCAGGTTTTTTGCTCTTTGGACGTAGGATAATATTGGTGCTTGAATAGGTATGTGTGGTGTAAGGTTATTTTCTGCACAAGAATGGCAAGAGGTTTGCTTCTTATTTATACTGCTGAACTACAGGCATCGCGTCGCGACCAGGCATGGCGTCGCGTCGCGAAGGTGCGGCTGTCGAGTGCTTTTGGTCGGCCACTGGTTAGTGCGTTGGGTTGGTAGTCTCGCGATTTGAAAGTTGGTGGTGTCGCGTTGGAGGTCTTCGCGTCGCGACCATCTCCTTCGTCGCGTCGCGATTGCTGAAGGATTTTGGTCTTCTGTCTTGCTTCTCTTCACGTCTCGACAAATGTGCTGTCGGGTCGCGATGGGGCTTCGCGTCGCGACCGGGCCTTCCGTCGCGTCGCGATTGCTGAAGCAATCTGGATTTCTGTGTTTTGTTTTTCTTCACGTTCAATCTTGAATCCATGCAACCTGAAATACTGATAATATTTGTTAAAAAAAAAACATTTCGACTTATTTCAGTGATGATCACATAAAAACATAAAACATTATTCAACAATTTCCCCCTATGTGATCATTAATGAAATGAGGAGAAAAATGTTTGATTGAAATTCTTGAAATTTGGATAAGACATTTATAAAACCATATCACGTGTTTTGAAAGAGTGTGACTAGACTTTACTTATGTTTTGAAAAATGTTTGTCAAGAATATTTGTTTCTGAATCAAAGTCTCGAGTTCTATTATCAAAAGGTTTTTGTATATGTATTTTCATAATATTCCTTAAGATTTTATAGCATTTATAAAGACGACAAGTGATCTTAATAGGTCGATTCAGATGAACTCTCATAGGTATAGCTCACACTTGACTGAGGTGTTTGTTTGTTCTGGATGCAGAACTGGTGTATAATCACTAAAGATGAGTGATATCTCTCAGTTTGAAGGTGTTGACTTATGCTTAATATGGATTTATACCTATATACTTTAGTCACTTGGTCTTCATTTTAGATAATCAATCACATAAGACTGGTTTCGGCATTACTCAGAGGGTTTCTTCATTCATGCCATTGATGTTCACTCTCTCTCCGTCGGGAAATACATGTAGAGGGGTTTAGAAATATTCATAGTGCAGTTTGCAACTAAGAATATTCAATTATGAAGGCTACAGTATCCCGGTAAATCTTTGGTTTTAATAGCTATATTTGATAAAGCATTTGAGAATCTGTTTGTTTGGAAAATTTTGAGAGATGTCTGTCTTGATGGATTGTTGTTTGTAAATCTTCCTTTTCTTTGGTGAAGTGTTCACCTTTGTTTTATCTTTTCTTGATTTTCGCAAATACCTTTTGTGTAAAAGATATCTGATGTGGTTACCAGTTGTGATTTGTTGACATCATTTGTTGGATATGACTTTGCGTTTCTTCGATTGTCAGATTCGTTATGCCAGATGATGAAGCTTTTCTTTGAAGTGGTTTGATTGAGGATAGGGATATGTGATATAATAGACAGTTTGTCTAATATATAAGAAAATGATTGTATCGTCCCTGGTCATCTTGATATCTAAGCAAAAATGAGACTAGCATCACGGTATAAGAGTATAAATCCTATAAGTCATAATGAGAACACCTTTGCTCACAGAAATGAATTCCACTTAGCAGTTAAAGACGAGGCACAAATTCTCACATGGGTTTGGTTTTCATCTGAATCTTCTGATCTTATGTCCCTTAATAGATAAAATCGTTATAATTGAAATAAATTCAAAGGGAATAGGAGAATGTACATAACGAAAATTTTGAGATTTGAACCTTCACTTTAATTTAAGAATCAATATGACTGAGAACATTCATCGAGCATAAGTATCTGAAAATTTAGTCAAGAAGATGTTAATCACATGGTTTTATAAGGACTTTAAAAGATAAAACTTTATCCTAATTTTTTTGTGATTTTTGATTATGTGGATGTTTTTGGAAAATTTTGGTTTGGGGGTGAGAATGGGGTAACGAGAGTTCCCCCATAAATGATGCATTGGGATCTTTTGGACAGGTGGATTGGGGTGTTTGTAACGCCAAGATACTCTTTTTATAATTATAATAAAAGGGTAAATTGGTCATTTTACCTTGGAAGGGTAAAATGGTCTTTTGGACAGAAAAGTATTTGGTTTGAAATAATATTTTGAGTTTTGGACTTAAAATGTTATAAAAACTGAATTCGGGTCGTTTTACCGAAAAAGGGTATTTTGGTCATTTGACCAAGTCAACGACCAATTATGTAAAAATATTGTTGGTTGTGGCAAAAATGTAAGAAATGGAAGTTTTATTGTAATAAAACTTGATTTTGGTTGTCAAAGTTCAAGAAAATGAACTTAGGGACCAAATTGTAAAAATTTGTGATATATATAGAGAGAGTTGACTCTCTTTGACTGGCCATTGTGTGCAGCTACGGGAGAAGATTTCTCTGCACAAATTCTGCAATACTTAGAGAAATCTTGAAGAATTGAATATTGGAATTGGAACTATGGCTTGGAATTGATGATTCCTAAGCTTGAAAGGTTAGTTCTTCAAGCTCTAGCTTGTTATTTCTTGATGGGTTTTGTAGCAACTCAAAACTGCATTTGCAGTGATGATTATGTTGTTAAGTTGATGTAATACTTCCCTTAAGTCATGCTAATAAGGACTTACCTAAAGAAAGTTGAAGTAGATTGCTATTAGTGATGAATTTGAAGTTTTGGGGTTTTGGAACTAAGAACCCTAATTCTTCATTTTGATTGATTTGGTTGTTTTGGATGGTTGAAAACCTTGTTAAAGTATAAGGTTTTAGCCTAGAAACAAACCCCAATCGATTAAGGACTGGATTAAGGACTTAATGAGCCAAAACTGCGTGCTACAGTGCACAAATCGCGGCTGGACAGGAGACATCTGCAGGCGATAGGCGCGGTGCGCCCAAACCCCTGGCGGGGTGCGCCCAGGCGCAGTGCGCCCATGTCTGGGCGGGGTGCGCCCCTCAGGCAGGGACTTCAAAACGCTAACTTTTGCTTGGCTTGTCCGTTTTAGCTCAAATTTGGACCATAGGCTCGTTATGGTCTGAAAAGTTTGGGAAAATTTTTAGATTGAGTTTCCGACCCCTCGGGGGCACTGTAGATCGATTCCAATGCCTCGGTGAATAGTAAAATTCATAAAAAGTTAGTAAACGGAAAGTTTATTAACTAGGCATTGTTTGTAATGATATTGTATTGAACTCTAGTGTATTAGAGTCAATGTAGATGATTATTAACCTATTATCATTTGGTATATAAATGGATAAATAGGTATGGGACAAAATGGTTGTGGTGCACGCAAAGGTAAGAAACAACCGAAATTGAAACGCAGTTAGCATCCAGGTGAGTAATCTCACTGATACCATATGTGATATATGATGATTGAGTTGTTACAGGTTGAAACTGATTGTGGGACGAAATAGATAGTTCAAAGATACGTTTGAAGAGACAAGACCGAATAAGCCGTGAGTCATTGCGATGACAAGAACGGAACCGTGAGTCTAGGCAATAGCGGCTAATCCGTGAGCCATAACTAATTCTGGATTTTATATCCAATGGGTGCGGCCTACGGGCAATGATTTCTGGATTTTTATATCCAATGGGTACGGCCTATATGGCTACGATTTCTGGATTGTATATCCAACCGGTGCGGCCTTCGGGCTATGTCTCCGATGCGGCCTTCGGGCTATGATTTGATGCGGCCTGTTGGCTATGACTCCGGTGCGGCCTTCGGGCTATGTCTCCGATGTGGCCTTCGGGCGATGACTCCGGTGCGGCCTTCGGGCTATGTCTCCGATGCGGCCTTCGGGCTATGATATTTGGTGCAGCCTGTTTGGCTATGATTTTGTTACAAGTACATGGTACAACCTGTTTGGCTATGATTTTGTTACAGGTACATGTTGCAGCCTTTTGGCTATGATATCGGGTTATCAAACCCAGCTGGTGCAGCCTGCGGGCTATGAACTGTATATTGATAATGTTTTGGTGCAGCTTATATAGCTATGACACAGGGTGCGGCTGTTAGCCATGATATAAGATGCAGTCTAGTGTGACTAAGAAATATGGGACAGAAATGGTTAAACATGATTATAGATGCAAATAACTAACGTGGCTTGTTGATTACAGGTCACTATGATTCAGCCTGTAGGGCTACAGAATAGGGTGTGCAATCCTAGAGTATATATGGTCAGCCAGTAAGGCTAGGAGTTTGGATTCGATATCCAGACAGTTATATGATTGTGTTTTGATACGTGTTATCTGCAGATTTGATTATTCACTGAGCTTTGTAGCTCATACCGTTTGTTACTGTCCCTGCAGGTTAGCATGATACTGATAGGGGACAAGATAGAGTCCGTGACTTTGAAGTGGGACTCGTAGATGCTGTCAGTAGCAGCCCGGCTTTAAAGGAGTTATGGTATTTTATACTCTCCTTGATACACTTGTACCCGTATTTATTAAAATATACCCCTTGTTATGGTTTTATGTAATGAAACCTGTGTTTTAAATGAAAAATTTTTCAGGGGTGTTTTTGTTTTAAAAGCCGGGTGTTACAAGTTGGTATCAGAGCCGAGGTTTAAGTGAACTAGGTGTCTATAGAGTAGATTCCTAGACTTAAACCCTGAAACAATAGACATATATAACCTAACTATTGCTATATAACCTAACTATTGCTGACTTCTAGTTATTAGGTGTATATAGTTGTTATTATACATATATAACCTAACTATTGCTGACTTCTAACGTATAAGAAGTATGAGCAGCGGATATTACTGGGAGAAATTTAGTGCGTGTAACTTTAAGAGGCGGATCAGCCTTTTCTCAAGACTCCATCGAACGAGGGGCAACGAGACAAGTAGCGGAAAAATCCACATGACAAGCAATAGTAGCTGCTGTGGTCAGAAAGAGAAATTGGGTGCTCACCCTGATTGATATCAAGGTGAAAGAAAAGTAGCTGGGAATATAAGAAAAAGCAGAAAACGATTAGTGGACGCTTCGGGAGAAGTTACCACAGACTGGGTCCAACCTTGAAGGGAAAGGACCAAAACAGAGCCACTATGTATAATGATCAGTGCAGGAAAGGCACTAAGGAAAATTGTAGAGTTGAGACTCTACCGTTGACATGCTGAAATTGCAGATGATAGGAGCAGATTGCTCGAGCTTGTTGTATAGGACGGAAGTGGTTCCAGCGTGGAACTATAGATCACTTCTTTATGAAATACTCACATGCTAAATGTGGAGTAACGGGTGATGAACCCAGGAAAGACAGAAGAAAATGAAGGGTCAAAAAGGACCAGTGGTACCATGAGTATTCCAGTAGATTGTGGAAGAAGCTCGTGAGGAGACTGATATGGTCGCAGATATCATTGTTTTGAATATAACTCGTGTATGTTATATTTGATCCATGAAGCTATGCTTTGGATCGATGACTTGATGTCTTGTTTGAATTTTTCATCAATGATTTTGGATGAAATATTTGAAATAGCTATAGTAGATAGCAAGTATGTTCAAGATATTGAACACCTGGAAAGTAGTCTGCCTAGGATTTACGGGACCATTTTCCCTATGAATCTGAAGCCGATGACTACCAGTAAATCTGAAGCAATTGTGCTTATGAATTGGTTAGCAATTAATTATGCTAACATGAATTGTAGAAATATGAACATGATGGTTCAGAAAGCAGAAATGAGCGGATGAAAATCCATGGTAAATGACCGTTGTTGAGAATACCGGTTAGCTTCTTTGCTTAAACTCGGAAAAGAGTTAGTAAAGGAATGATGTTGTAGTTGGCATACGTGGTATGGACCAAGCTTAATAAAGTGGTGATAGTAGTGTACTACTTTAAATAAATTTTCGGATGATTCTTTTGAAAAGAACTTCCAAGATTTCTGCCAGATTGGCAAGAAGAGCTTATGATTAAGCTGGTATTGGGAGCCGTTCCTGTTATCTAGGCTCTGTGTTGATTGGCCTCTGCAGAGATGGCAGAGTGGTAAAACAATTGGAAGAAATTGTTTTTAAATTGGGATCTCATATGACTGTATGTGTCATCGTGTGGAGCCCTATCTGTTTGAAAAGAAGAAAGATAAGTTAATGTGTATGTACATTGACTACGGAGAATCTGATATTCTCGAAACCAGACTGAATATGAGGTACATTGTACCAGATACTGGGGTTACTTCACTGAGTTAAGTGATATGTTAAATTCTCCAAGTATGAAAAATTTGGCTAAAAGAAGTTTCAACCCTTTGGGCATGATAATAGTGCCAAAGATGATAAAATAAATCCAGTGGGATAGATGATGTGATAAAACTGGAACCGCCTGAAGAATCAGACTGACATTGTAATTCCTTGGATTTGGCGGGTTACTATAGGAGAGTTGTAGAGAACTGCTCCTTGATTGCTGGTTAGCTGACTAAAGTTGACCAAGAAAAGTGTAAAGTCTGAGTGGTAGAAAGACCACAGATAGGTTGTAAAGGTTTGGAATAAACCTTGTGTGAACCTCTAACATTAGCAATGATGCTAAGTGGAGAAGATGAATTGGATCATTGAAATGTATCCAACGTTGACTGTGGATGCATGATATTGCGGTAGTAATTATGAACGTGGCACTTAAGCTTTGGAAACACTACTTGTATGGTGTAAAGCTTATTGCGATAAGATCATAAAAGTTGAAATACTTAATTGATCAAAAGAAACGGAAGATGAGATAGCAAAGATAGATGGGTTACTTAGATATTTCGGGTATGAAATCTTGTACCATCTCAGAAAGGCGTATGTGATTACAGATGCCTTAAATTAGAAAGAGTAACCTTTGAGGGTTACATCCACATGTATGAATGTGGCAAATTGATTTCCTGAGTGATTCGGGTAGCACAGAAAGACGTGTGCAAGTCTGAAATTGTGAAAAGTGAATAAATGATTGAAAAGTAACGGAAGTTAGTTGGAATATCACAGTGATTTAACACCCTTGGCGGTTGTAAATGTGAATTCCAAAGTCAAACAAAACATGAAAATCATCTTGAAAAGATGCATTTTGTATCAGATATGCAGCATACCCGGGACAATACCAAACTGTATAGGTCGATAAAACCTATGTGTTGGTGGCCGGGGCTGAAGAAAGACATTGAAAGACATGTGAAAAATGTTTGACTTGTGTGTAACTATAGTCAAATCATTAGAAGTATGTGGACTGTCGGTCCCAAAAATGAAATGGGACGAAAAATATCATAGACTTTGTAGTAAAGTCTTTACAAGTACCGTATGGGTATGACACCATATGGGTGATTGCAGTTTGATTGATGAAATCAGTATAGATTTATACTGACCAAAGAAGAAATTAAGAGTGGAAAAGTAGTGAAAAACTACAAAGATAAAGAAAATTGTCGACGTGAGTTATCGGCGTGAATTGTATCGGACAGAGATAACAGAATTATTCTTTGAATTTGGCATAAATTTCAAGAATAATTAGTTCAAAAGTACTAGTAAGTACTGTGTGCGAATCGCAGATAGATTGACGAGGTGAGATAATGATGCAGACCTTAGGAAATATGCCTGAAATCTTTATAACAGACCCTAGCGGAAACTAGACGACCGTCTATCCTTGGTAGAAGTTGTAGATTAGTATAGGTATTATACTAGTGTTTTATTGACTCATAGGAAGTATTGTATAGACTACCGTGTTGCACGCCGATTTGCTAGACGGAAGTTGGGGAGAAGCTGTTGACTAAACCTGAGATTATATCTCAAACAGAAGAAAAGATTTGGCAAGGTCGAAAAAGCTTGGAAATAGACCAAGATCGACAAGAGTAGTACGCGGATTTTCGAGTAAAACCATTGAAACCCCAAGTAAAGGAAGATAGTGGAACTCAAAGTGAACCTCCGGAAGGACTAGAAATTGATGTGGGACAAAAAGGAAAGTTGAGTCCTTGTTTATTGGACCTTTCCGTATATCCCAAACGCAAGAATTGCGGTGTATTGGTTGAATATCCTTGATGAACTTCAAGATGATTGTAAAGTTTTCTATGGGTCTCATGGTTTTGAGAACATAGAGTGATAAATTCTAACGAATCCCTCATGTCGAAATGAGGAAGATAAGTGATTAAGGTGCCCGGGACAACCGGATGAGTGATATGCGAGTGGTGATATAACCACGAGATACGAAAACTAGTATGGTTAAGTGCTTAGGCAATACCATAAAGGATTCCATATGATATGAGAAACCGGAATTGTAACGAGAAAGAATTACCCTCATTTGTTTGTGTGATTTCGGGGACGAAATCTTTTGAAGGAGGGGAGAATTTGTAACGCCAAGATACTCTTTTTATAATTATAATAAAAGGGTAAATTGGTCATTTTACCTTGGAAGGGTAAAATGGTCTTTTGGACAGAAAAGTATTTGGTTTGAAATAATATTTTGAGTTTTGGACTTAAAATGTTATAAAAACTGAATTCGGGTCGTTTTACCGAAAAAGGGTATTTTGGTCATTTGACCAAGTCAACGACCAATTATGTAAAAATATTGTTGGTTGTGGCAAAAATGTAAGAAATGGAAGTTTTATTGTAATAAAACTTGATTTTGGTGGTCAAAGTTCAAGAAAATGAACTTAGGGACCAAATTGTAAAAATTTGTGATATATATAGAGAGAGTTGACTCTCTTTGACTGGCCATTGTGTGCAGCTACGGGAGAAGATTTCTCTGCACAAATTCTGCAATACTTAGAGAAATCTTGAAGAATTGAAGATTGGAATTGGAACTATGGCTTGGAATTGATGATTCCTAAGCTTGAAAGGTTAGTTCTTCAAGCTCTAGCTTGTTATTTCTTGATGGGTTTTGTAGCAACTCAAAACTGCATTTGCAGTGATGATTATGTTGTTAAGTTGATGTAATACTTCCCTTAAGTCATGCTAATAAGGACTTAACTAAAGAAAGTGGAAGTAGATTGCTATTAGTGATGAATTTGAAGTTTTGGGGTTTTGGAACTAAGAACCCTAATTCTTCATTTTGATTGATTTAGTTGTTTTGGATGGTTGAAAACCTTGTTAAAGTATAAGGTTTTAGCCTAGAAACAAACCCCAATCGATTAAGGACTGGATTAAGGACTTAATGAGCCAAAACTGCGTGCTACAGTGCACAAATCGCGGCTGGACAGGAGACATCTGCAGGCGATAGGCGCGGTGCGCCCAAACCCCTGGCGGGGTGCGCCCAGGCGCAGTGCGCCCATGTCTGGGCGGGGTGCGCCCCTCAGGCAGGGACTTCAAAACGCTAACTTTTGCTTGGCTTGTCCGTTTTAGCTCAAATTTGGACCATAGGCTCGTTATGGTCTGAAAAGTTTGGGAAAATTTTTAGATTGAGTTTCCGACCCCTCGGGGGCACTGTAGATCGATTCCAATGCCTCGGTGAATAGTAAAATTCATAAAAAGTTAGTAAACGGAAAGTTTATTAACTAGGCATTGTTTGTAATGATATTGTATTGAACTCTAGTGTATTAGAGTCAATGTAGATGATTATTAACCTATTATCATTTGGTATATAAATGGATAAATAGGTATGGGACAAAATGGTTGTGGTGCACGCAAAGGCAAGAAACAACCGAAATTGAAACGCAGTTAGCATCCAGGTGAGTAATCTCACTGATACCATATGTGATATATGATGATTGAGTTGTTACAGGTTGAAACTGATTGTGGGACGAAATAGATAGTTCAAAGATACGTTTGAAGAGACAAGACCGAATAAGCCGTGAGTCATTGCGATGACAAGAACGGAACCGTGAGTCTAGGCAATAGCGGCTAATCCGTGAGCCATAACTAATTCTGGATTTTATATCCAATGGGTGCGGCCTACGGGCAATGATTTCTGGATTTTTATATCCAATGGGTACGGCCTATATGGCTACGATTTCTGGATTGTATATCCAACCGGTGCGGCCTTCGGGCTATGTCTCCGATGCGGCCTTCGGGCTATGATTTGATGCGGCCTGTTGGCTATGACTCCGGTGCGGCCTTCGGGCTATGTCTCCGATGTGGCCTTCGGGCGATGACTCCGGTGCGGCCTTCGGGCTATGTCTCCGATGCGGCCTTCGGGCTATGATATTTGGTGCAGCCTGTTTGGCTATGATTTTGTTACAAGTACATGGTACAACCTGTTTGGCTATGATTTTGTTACAGGTACATGTTGCAGCCTTTTGGCTATGATATCGGGTTATCAAACCCAGCTGGTGCAGCCTGCGGGCTATGAACTGTATATTGATAATGTTTTGGTGCAGCTTATATAGCTATGACACAGGGTGCGGCTGTTAGCCATGATATAAGATGCAGTCTAGTGTGACTAAGAAATATGGGACAGAAATGGTTAAACATGATTATAGATGCAAATAACTAACGTGGCTTGTTGATTACAGGTCACTATGATTCAGCCTGTAGGGCTACAGAATAGGGTGTGCAATCCTAGAGTATATATGGTCAGCCAGTAAGGCTAGGAGTTTGGATTCGATATCCAGACAGTTATATGATTGTGTTTTGATACGTGTTATCTGCAGATTTGATTATTCACTGAGCTTTGTAGCTCATACCGTTTGTTACTGTCCCTGCAGGTTAGCATGATACTGATAGGGGACAAGATAGAGTCCGTGACTTTGAAGTGGGACTCGTAGATGCTGTCAGTAGCAGCCCGACTTTAAAGGAGTTATGGTATTTTATACTCTCCTTGATACACTTGTACCCGTATTTATTAAAATATACCCCTTGTTATGGTTTTATGTAATGAAACCTGTGTTTTAAATGAAAAATTTTTCAGGGCTGTTTTTGTTTTAAAAGCCGGGTGTTACAGTGTTTTAGGAGGGTTTTGGTTTTGGTGGTTCCCCCTCGATTGGATCCGCATCATTTTGGTTTGATTGTGAAGTTTCTGCATCGGAGGTAGTGTGGGTTTTGAAGTCTTGTAGAAGACTATGGTTTGTTATCATATGCTTGGAACGGCCACTATCGATATACCATGTATCATCCTTGGGCTCTCCAGCACAAAGTACCTGCAATTAGACAGAAAGTTTAGGTACCCAAACCATGGTGGGTCCTGATTTGTTAATGGTTTTTGGTGATTTGAAATCATTATGGTTTCTGTTAATTGGACGAAGTGGTTGAGGCTTGATTTGACTTATCAGATTTTCCCAATTTAAGATTTGTTTTTGAAAACCTGTCGGTTGAAAAGATTTCTGATTGTGTGAAAGGTATCCTTTATGTAATGACTTGTCTGATAACCTTTCTTTGTTTTTGGGATGAGGATGGTTTTGAAAATATTTTTGTTTTTGTGGCAAGG
This sequence comes from Cichorium intybus, assembly GCA_023525715.1. Taxonomy (NCBI): domain Eukaryota; kingdom Viridiplantae; phylum Streptophyta; class Magnoliopsida; order Asterales; family Asteraceae; genus Cichorium; species Cichorium intybus. Next base: position 115,424,116 of record CM042009.1, on the reverse strand, counting down.
AGGCTGGATTCAAAGGTTTCTTTTGGGTTTGTTTTAAAACTTTGGGCTTGCCTTGTTCCTTTTGAAGAGCAATTGGTTTAGAGGTACTGCCTTTCTTGTAAAAGGAGTTTGTTTTATTCAAAAAGTCTTTAAGTTTGGAGTTTTGGTTGGTAATTTGGAATTGGTGGGTTGAAGACCTATTAGTGAAAAATCTTTTGGAAACACTGAAATCAGTATCATCTGGGTTACAGTTGATAACTGTTTCGTCGTCTGAATTTTCCTCATTAACAGATGTGGATGGATCTGTTAGAGTTGATTCAGAGTTTTCACTGTTTGTCCTGGTTTCTTGTTTGGCTTGTTCGATTTCGAAGGATTCTCTTCCTAATCCAGGTCTGTAATTCGTATCGATTTTGCCAGATCCTAAGGATGTTGCTTTGATGAAAATATCATCACTTAGCTTTCTAGCAAGATTGATAGAATCCAGTTTTCCTTGAAATCTTTGATTCTCGGATTCAAGAAGTTTGATTTGTTTTGAAAAATCATCTAATTTCAGAATCAAACTAGAGTTTATGTCAGTTAAATCTTGAATTTTTAGTTTTAACTGAAGGACTTCTATTTCTAAGGCATCTTTTATTTCAGATGGAAAAACAGATTGATTTTTTATTTCCAAGTCCCTTTTTTGTTTTAGAGCTTCATTTAATTGATCTAAGACGTGATTATATTCTTCTGATTTTCGTTCGACGTCTCTTTCAAGTTTGTCTCTAGTCTTTGTTGATTCTCCAAATCTGAGTTGCAAGGTTTGTAATTCAGATTTGTAGATATCAGATTTGACTATTGTGTCATGATATAGTTTGAGATCAGCTTTCAAACTGTTCTCAATCTTAGTCATGTGGGACTCAAATGGTGTTCTTGAAAGACCGATTTCTGAGATCATAGACCATACCTGATCAATGACATATGGAGCTCTTGAGTAGGTTGTGGAAGACATTTTTTTTTTGAAAATTTTAAGATTTTAATTTTTTTTTGTTTTGAAAGGATTTTGAACAAGTGATATTAAAATGAAATTTTTAAGGAAAACTTATTGGTTGGTTATAAAAACGCTACACAAATAAAGTTTTCGACAAAAATTTCAGACTAAATCACACGAGCTCTGATACCAATTGTTGAAAAATTACGATGACCGATCTCCACGAGTAAGGTTTTTAAGCCGATTACTGTGTGACAGATATGTATTTTATCTATAATATGCGGAATAAATAAGAGTTGTGGAATAAAATAAAACGGTAAAACTAAGCTATACAGTATTTAAATATACAGAAAGCGGTAAATAAAGTAAATGTTAGAAGTTAGAGGTTAGATGTAATAAACGCCATTATCAACGATAAAGTGTTTTTACAATAAATAAAAAGGTTAGAAGTTAGAAGTTAGAAGTTAGATGTCTCGGTTAAATACAGTCCATATATGTTTTCGTTGTCAAGGTTCAATTCGGATGTATTGGATATTTGGTACAGTTGATTTATAACAGTTTAAATAAATCAATAACGACACAGATAATTTCAAAAGAACTTATCGATAGCTGATGAAGATGGTGTTTTCTTTGAAGCGTCGATTCTTGTTCTTTTCGGTACGATGAGGTTTGGTAGTTTTTGGTGTTTGGTGAAATGGGTTTTTGGTGTCGGTTTAATTGAGATGCACGGGGTTTTTGTGGTTTAGTTTTCGTGGTGTATGTATTTGGTAGAGGGTGTGTAGGTTTTGTGGTTTGGTATTCGGGTTGAGGTTGTTTAGAGGTTTGACGTTTGGTGTCGGGTAGAGGTTTTGTTTGGTGTCGGGTAGAGGTTTTGTATGGTGTTGGGTAGAGGTTTTGTTTGGTGTTGGATAGAGGTTTTGTTTGGTGTCGGGTAGAGTATGGGTATAGCGGTTTTGTTTGGTGTTTGTTTGGACGTGGTTTTTCTTTGGTTCAAAAGAGTTTTCTTGAGAGTTTTGGCAGGTTTTTTGCTCTTTGGACGTAGGATAATATTGGTGCTTGAATAGGTATGTGTGGTGTAAGGTTATTTTCTGCACAAGAATGGCAAGAGGTTTGCTTCTTATTTATACTGCTGAACTACAGGCATCGCGTCGCGACCAGGCATGGCGTCGCGTCGCGAAGGTGCGGCTGTCGAGTGCTTTTGGTCGGCCACTGGTTAGTGCGTTGGGTTGGTAGTCTCGCGATTTGAAAGTTGGTGGTGTCGCGTTGGAGGTCTTCGCGTCGCGACCATCTCCTTCGTCGTGTCGCGATTGCTGAAGGATTTTGGTCTTCTGTCTTGCTTCTCTTCACGTCTCGACAAATGTGCTGTCGGGTCGCGATGGGGCTTTGCGTCGCGACCGGGCCTTCCGTCGCGTCGCGATTGCTGAAGCAATCTGGATTTCTGTGTTTTGTTTTTCTTCACGTTCAATCTTGAATCCATGCAACCTGAAATACTGATAATATTTGTTAAAAAAAAACATTTCGACTTATTTCAGTGATGATCACATAAAAACATAAAACATTATTCAACAAAGGGTTTTGTTGAGTTAAAATTGAGACGATGTTTAGATTGGGGGTCTTATATGGGTGTGATTTGATTTAGGAGAAGGCGTAGGTGCCTTTGCAGATGAGTGTGCACAAAAATAAGACTTTATCGAGGAAGAATACAAATATATGAAGAAGAATGATAGCGTTTGAGAATTTATGTGAAAGTATGATGGGCTGTGTGTTCTTCTCAAACCGGGTAGTGTTTGAATATTTTTGATAGATTTAATTCTATCTAGACTACAATAACATCAAAGTCTCGTAGCTCAGTTGGTTAGAGCGTTGGTCTTAAGAGCCGAAGGTTGCGGGTTCGAGCCCCACCGGGACTATTTATTTTGTAACCTGTTTTACTTTTACCAAATTCTTAATCGAGGATTGTATGCCCGCCCGAATTAAAATTCAAAACGAATTTTGTTTTATTTTACCAAATTCTTCATCGAACTCAACCAAAGCGCCGAAGTTTCGTTTTTTTTTTTTGGATTTTAATTTTTGATAGATTTTAATTCTATCTAGACTATAATAACATCAAAGTCTCGTAGCTCAGTTGGTTAGAGCGTTGGTCTTATGAGTCGAAGGTTGCGGGTTCGATCCCCGCCGGGACTATTTATTTTGTAACATGTTTTACTTTTACCAAATTGTTAATCGAGGATTCGACGCCCGCCTGAATTAAAATTCAAATGAAATTTTGTTTTAATTTTACCAAATTCTTCATCAAACTCAACGAAAGCCCCCAAGTTTAGTTTTTGTTTGGATTTTAATTTTTAAGGGTTTCATGTTTAATGGATCACACCGAAATTCTGGGTTTTGTGTCAGTTTCTTAATGCCTCCACACCTAAAAAGGCTACAATCACAATTATTTTGCTACATATTTTCTAAAAGATGAGAAATATCCATCCACTTTTTAGTTGTACGCACGTGGGTTCTGTTTAACATGGTAATTATGTCACCAGGAGATAAGTAGCCACAGAGGCCCTCACAATCATACCCAATTTTGTGAGAACTACCGGCCACAGAGGCCCTCGCAATTCATATAGGCCATAAAGACCCATAAACACCAGCCACAAAGGCCCATAAATATCCCCAAGTCGCAAAGGCTCAACAGTCAACATATCACATCAATATCAGTTGTAATATGCAATCAGCTACACCATTTATAATCTCTCTCAACTCATACTCTTTCGACTATCTCAGACATTTAGTGTGATCAACCACATTCATAACTTGACTATCGACAATAACTCGAAATCTCTTTCAACTCATACTCTTTCTCGACTCATCCTCTTTCTCTACTCATACTCTTTCTTTTCAGCTCATATTAACTCATACTCATTCTCAACTCATACTCTTTTGGCTATCTCAGCCGTTTACAACAATTAACTACTTGTTTAGCTCAAACTATTTTGGCTATCTCAGCCAATCAATGTAAGCGGTCATACTCATAACTCAGCTATCAATGATAACTCATATTCGTTGGCTATCTCAGCTAATCATAGATATTTACCACTCATTTACATCACAATTCACATCACAAGACATTCATCGAATTACTCACACATAACACAATCAGCCACTAAGGCACATACAAGGCACACTCATCAAACATGGTACGTTTGTTGTATCATTCACAAGTACACGATATATAACATACACAACCATCAACCCCAAGAGGGACAAGATTACTCACATACCCCAACTTTCAACTCTTGAGTGTAATCAGCTACACTCACATACATCGGCTCTCTGCTGTTGTACTTAGCTACAGTCAAATACATCAGTACTCGGCTCTCGTGTTGTACACAACTCTAACACATCAATCAACCAAGAATCTATAGTAGATAGGACCTCATATCAGCTGTTGGTCACTTGCTACTATGATTCCACCTCAACTGTATTTGTCATAATCTGTTGGGACCTTAACATCGGTTGGAATCTCATCATCAACTGGAATCTTATCTCATCATTTAGCTGGAATCTTATCATCAACTGGAATCTCATCTCATCATCAACTGGAATCTCATCTCATCATCAACTGGAATTTCATCATCAACTGCAATCTCATCTCATTATCAGCTATTGGTCCAACCAACTGTGACCAGTCCATCAACTCAGATTTCATCAGAAATCATATCTACATTCACACATACAGACACACACAACCAACGGTAAGCTTATAAAAGCTTAATGAATAATCTCCCTGCTTGACATCATCATAAGATGTATTAGAGTTTATAAACATTCAGCAACAACCAGATCTTACAACACAAATAGCTGTAATTTCTCAGGATACAACTCAACGATCCATCTTGCTAATTATATTAATCACACAGACATTTACTAATTTCCATAAACTATCAACCCAGTAGTAAGGACCACAGCCAATACTACTTACCTACTCAATCATAATCATTCTCATGCACTCATTCATCTATCAGTTGTACTCAACAATAGCAACCCTCACAGTTGTATCAATGCAGCTTAAGAAACTCGTTAACTCAATCACACTAGCAACTGCTCTAATTTAACTAATCAAATATATATACTCAACTCAACTATAGCATCTATAGATAACAGAATCGCTCCACCAATTGGTCACATCCCAACACTATATATATATATATATATATATATATATATATATATATATATATATATATATATATATATATATATATATATATATATATATATACACACACACATATATATATATATATATATGCACACACACACACACATATATATATATATATATATATATATATATATATATATATATATATATATATATCAACACAATAGAGAATACTTCTACTCAAATGCTAGGGATTACTCACCTGCGGTTAGGTCGGAACGTGTCACCCCTGAGCTTTTCGTATCAGCCTGTTTCCTATATGGTTTAGATGTCGTACAACATCATAAATCAGATCTCAATCATCCTTAAACATCCCTATAAAAGGTTGACCAAAAGGTCAAGCCAATTAAAAGATGCACACAATCTGTCAAACGGCGCTATCTCCAGGATATCATTGCTATCAATTAGCGCCGCTATTATCAAGGATAGCGGTGCTATCCTCGCTGCACAGCCCCTTTTCATGCCTGAATGGTTTCAGCCACAAAAACTTGATAATTTTTATGTCAAAGGTTAAGAAAAACAAACTACAATCTTATATTGACATCATACACTACTAGATCTGCTTAATTTCTCATATCATGAGAATTAGGGTTTCAAAAACCCCAAAATTCATCAAAAATAAACTCACCTTGTTGATTTAAGGATTAAGAACACGTTCTTGATGTTGAATTCAAGTTCTTCTAGCTTTCTACTACAATTCCATTGTCAATCTCGTGATATGTATGCTCAATCACCGTTGGAATGTGTTTGGGAGGTTTTTAGGTTCGAAATACATGTTCACAGGCTAAACCACTGGTCTGACTCGCGAACATAGTGTTGCTATTCATAGAGATAGCGACGAGATAGCGTCGGTATCTTTGTGTCCAAAAGGGCAATCAACTTTTGAGATAGCAATGTTATCTACTAGAGATAGAGGCAATATCTCGCATGTGAAGCTCTATTTCAATCAATTACCTATTTCAGCCTCCCTTAATCCCAAAACTCATCCACAACGGTTCTCAAATTATAGTTAACACACAAAAAGAATCTTTACCACTTCCTACCGCCACAATCTACTCAAACATCGAAAGCAGCACACAAAAATCGCTACACCTCTACTTTTAGAAACTCAACCCAAATCCACATTAACTATAAAGTAACAACTCAACTTACCTTTACAAGCATCTCGAAAAAAAAACGGGTCTCACAATATATTATAGTAAGTTACATTTTTGGTCCCTGCATATAGTTAAAATATTAGATTTTGGTCCCAAAAAGTTTTCTATCTTGTTTGTTATTTGCGGTTTTTGTAACATTTTTGTTCCTGTTTAAGAACCTTAAATAAGGATCAATATTGCAAGAGAAACCCTTTTGCTACAAAATTGCAAAAAGTAAGCTATACTTGAGGATGAAAAATGTAAATTTTATTTTGATTATAAAAATACCAAATCTGGTAAAGTACCTTGAGGCTTTCACCATATGAGTAAAATGGAAAAATTGATTAAGCAAAAAGGGAAATAATGTAATTTGATAAGTTAACTTTGTTGGATCTATGTGCTCAAGAATCATTATTGAATGATATTGCTAATAACATATGATCCTATAGGTCACACATTTATCAAGTTGGTACTTATTGAATATTTATTAAGTATTTGATTATTAATAAATAAATTCAACTCTTGTACTTAATTAGAGAATAATTATGTTTTTTATTAAAATAATAATTAAAAGGGACAAACTAGTTATTATATCATATGGTATGATATATTAAGTCATGTACAAGTTTTTAGACACTTTGAATTCCACTAACTTATACTAGATACATTAGTTTCGTAAGGTAGTGTGCTTGCCACATCATCTTTTTCTTTTGTCATGAGTTGGCCAAAAAAGCACATGATGGGAAGGGACGTTGCTTGTCAACCTTTCTCTTACACATCTCATACTTCTAAGAAGTCATATCTTTGCATTTAATGAAGGTATGGGTCTTAAATCTCATGTGTAATTATATAAGAGAGTGTAAGACTAAAATTTGAGTTAGTTCTTCCTCCATCCCTCATGAAATTCATGGTTCTTCACTCTCTCTCTCTCTCCCCCTCTATATAGCTCTTTTGTTAAGACAAGATAATAGTTTAAGTGATTAGAAATGCTTCTCCTATAGTGCTTAATTATATTAAGCACTTAAAGGCTTAACAAGTTCTTTATAAAAGAAAGGAACTAGCATTCCAAGTGTCTTACTCTAGATGGTGGATACTTGTCGAGATGATCAAGCTTCTTGGTTTTTGTCATCTACTTCAATTCCCTTGTTTCGAGTGCGATCAAAGGCTCCGAAAGTTGTCATTCTAAAACATCCTATATATGTTTTAAATATCACTCTAACCTTTCGATCGTTGATGGTTTGGTTTTAAAATGGTGAGATATAAACTTGTTATTTTTAAAATGTTTCCGTTGCCGTTTTACTGTAAAACGCTCTATTTTTTGCCCCAAAACCCATCAAACTTACAACTACATTATGCCAGATTCTTGCACAGTATATTCTAAGTGTGGCTACATGTGGTATCATTTAAAGTGGGTCATTATTGAAGGCTACATGTGCACCGAAACAGAACTGCAAAAAAAACGACATTGTACTCAATTCGTTAAACTTCAAAATAAATTCCTCTAACAAATTCATGTTAAGAATCACATACTAAGGATAAAGTTAATTATCTAATACGTTATGTTAGTGTAAATGCCGAATATGTTGAAGATTACAAGACCGACGAGCTCCATCAAGACCAAAAATGACAACACCGCAAAAACACTCGATATATATATATATATATATATATATATATATATATATATATATATATATATATATATATATATATATATATATATATATATATATATATATATATATATATATATATATATATATATATATAATTACGCATCATAAAATAAATTCCTCTAACAAATTCATGTTAAGAATCACATACTAAGGATAAAGTTAATTATCTAATACGTTATGTTAGTGTAAATGCCGAATATGTTGGAGATTACAAGAACGACGAACTCCATCAAGACCAAAAATGACAACACCGCAAAAACACTCGATATATATATATATATATATATATATATATATATATATATATATATATATATATATATATATATATATATATATATATATATATATATATATATATATCTATACTATACTATAAACCATATATAAATTACAACATTCTAAAGCATAAGAGTCTTAATGTCTTAAAATTTTACAACACTTTAATGCATCGGTCTCTTTTATTTTATCCGAATTGAAGGCAATGACACGGATTAGTAGATGTATTTTACAATCGTTGATATACATTTTAATCCAACAGCCTCTATTCTCCCGAACGTCTAAAGTCGGATCATTGAACACTATATAAGAACTGGCCTCTACTCCTCTTGACTGTGTGGCTTGACCTAACTGCTTCACCGCCACCATTTTTACCGTCGATGTTTGTTTCTTATCCACGCCCTCACATCTTTATATCTAAAAATGATTCTAAATTTTAATTTCGAAAGCTTTACAGGGATTGTTGTGAGTTTGATTTCATAGGTTTTACCCTAGCCTGTGTAAACATATTTATTTCACTGGTTTCTATCCCGATTCAATGCAGCTTCTGCTTCAATATCCAATCCTGCAGCTGAAGCGAAAGCACACAGAGAAAGAAAGAAGAAGGTGCTATTAAAGATCAAAACGAAGTATCAGGAAGAGATCCACCATTGGGAACATTTGTCGAACACCTTGAAGGCATTGCAAGACCGTACGATCGTCACCGCCGCGAGCTACAACCTTGACACCATCGTCACCGCCGCGAGCTACAACCATGAAACCATTGAGACCACCGATTTACAACGACACTACCATTGAAGCACCTCCAACAGACCACTGCCGTCCCCACCTTCAACTATCTCCTCTATCAACACCGCCGATTTAGGTTCCCCTATCACAGTTGGGCACATCACAAACTGCATACCACCACACCAGTTCCAACAGTTAGACACCCTAATCGCAGCACCGTCTCACTGTCGTCTCCAACATCATGAAGTTCTTTTGTGATATTTTCCTCATTTTTTTTGTATTTCTTTATGGGTTTAGACCGTAGATCCATACAAACCATTATAGTTTTTTTGTTGGCTCTTAACTGCGTATTTACTTGTTGTATAGGTAAATTAGGTTTCATTTTTTCTTTAGATCACAGATTCAACACGCATCAACACAAACTTCTTTGAGATGGATTTTAATATTTCAAATCTTGAGATTTATGAATTTTTAGTTTTGGACTTTTTATTTCAGCTCTATATCTAAAGCACGAGTTAGATCTGTAAGCTGCTTCTCAACTTCGTCTTTGCTAAACGACACAATTTGGAAGTCTAACATCGCTTGTATGTTATGCACACCATCTGTTTGTGGAAATGCCATTGATGTTGCTATGCTTAAACACTATCCACCCCTTGGTATTTTCAATTAAAAATGTCTCTGATTTAAATTTGTCATTTGTACAAGTTTTGATTTAATCGCACCTTATGGGAATGAGTTTTTCAAGGCAAGCTTTATATAACTTAATAACTATTTTGTGTCATCTAATTTGCCATTTGTGTAGGGGTTAGGAACTCGGGAATGAATAAATGCAGGCATCAAGGCAATCAAGTTGGAAAGGGTAGTAAGCATTGTTGGTTTGTTATTTTTAACAGCTTTACTTTTATGAAATCTGTTTTTACCACTTATGGTACTTACTTTCTGTTAAATTTTATTTTCAGGAAATCAGTGTGGTTCTTAGAAGATGGAATATTTGGAAGAGGGTTTGAGATTTATACTTGAGGTACATTTCTGAGGTGATTTTATCGATAGTTTGGATTTCAATGGCTGTTTGTTTTATTTCAAGGACTTCAATTGTAAATAAATGAGAAATAGATGACTTGCCACAATGAAAACTTAGGTTACAAGAGTGTAGTTTTGCTATTTATACTTTGCTATTAATGTGTGGATGGTCAACCGTCTGTGGTATTTGATTGCAGGTAAGTGCAATTATTTTAAATAAAAAAACCATTTACATGGTATTAAAGTATAATCAAAACTGACTTATTTTATATCAAGTATGATAAGAATTTGGGTGGTTTTGACCAAAGTAACCCTTAATAGTTCGATCTTTTGATTTAAGGAATTATCAAATCGAGTTATATTGTTTGGTTTATGAGTTGAAGCATCAAAGTGGTAGTTTCGACTAAACCAATTCACCAATGTTAGTATTGTAAGGGGTATGGATTTCATTTGTTGTTTGGCCGAGCACACAACACCCACATATATTATTTGTTTTTGTTTGTTTTTTTTTTCCTTTTGATGATGCAAAACACATAGACACTAACACAATATTCTCTTTTAGTCAAAAGTTGATTGGAAATCACACAAACATACTCCATCACACATGCACAAAAAGCACAAGAAGGACCCATCCCATGTCTCCAACTTTTGATTTTTTTTATTTAAATATTAAATTAAAATTTATTTGAATTTTTATTTAATTTTCGAAATTTAATATATTTATTTTGAAATTTCGGATTTTTATCAAATTTTATAAGTATATATTATTTATTGTGATAAAAATATAAAATGTTGAAATATAAAAGGTTTAAATGGGTTAAAATAAAATAAAAAGCCAAAATACAAAAAAATAAAATAAAAAACTACAATTAAAAAAAGTAAAGTTTATAATTAATATAAACTAGAAAGCTAAAAATAAAAATAAGTTTCATAAAAATATAAGAGCTACAAACAACTATCAAAATAAAATAAAAAAATAAACCTAAAACTAATAAAATAAAATATCAAAATAAAACTAAATAGGTTTTAATAAAAATAAAAATAATAAAAACATTTTTCTAGAAATACGATTAATATATTCAAATTCGTTTGTTTTATACGAGATGTTTTGCTTTTCATGATCAAAGATACCAAAAGAATGCATGCTTTTATTATTATCCCTATTCATAATTTCATATTATATTATTAACCAAAGATGCCAAAAGCAAGCATGCTTGTCGTGTATGCTTTTGTATATTATATTATTAACTATGCTTTTGAAAGTTGACGCATCTAAAAATGCTTGGTCTCGGTTATAGATGTTTTTGAAAAGTTGACGCATCTTTTGTATATTATATTATTAACCCTATTCATAATTTCATAATTATAGATGTTTTTGAAAATTTGAATTTTAAAAAAATTTGAAAAATTAAAATTAACCAATTTTGAAACTTTTGAAAATATTTGAAATGATATTTCGGTATACATGTTATTTGTTATTTGAATATAAACGTAAGTTTATTTTTAGCCCGAAACTATCTTCTAAAAGAAAACAAACGAATCATATATAAAACTATTCGTCGGAACGAAGTTTTCCGCCGCAACATCGTGCGAGTACCTCAGAAACTTTTTAATATGCAGATTCTTTTTAAAACCTTTGGGTGAAATTTGTCTCGACGTATGTTTCCCCCGTAATCATACAACTTCATAATTTTTGGCATGTTTATGTTGAATATAAAAATCCTACTACAAGAAACTAATCGACATTCCAATATATTATACCACCAAATTATGTGTATTATGTGTTATTTGTAATAAAATGTCCCAAAGCGAACTAATCATCGGAAGAAAACTATTTGCTGTCTGTCAAAATAGCACATCATTGAGAATAAGGAAGTCGTCCTACGAAAACGCAAAATAAAAATAAACAAATATTTGAAAAGAAAAAAGATATCTAATTACAATGTGTGCATGTAGCGTAACCCTAACTATTATTTCGGTATACATGTTATTTGAATATAAACGTAAGTTTATTTTTAGCCCGAAACTATCTTCTAAAAGAAAACAAACGAATCATATATAAAACTATTCGTCGGAACGAAGTTTTCCGCCGCAACATCGTGCGAGTACCTCAGAAACTTTTTAATATGCAGATTCTTTTTAGAACCTTTGGGTGAAATTTGTCTCGACGTATGTTTCCCCCGTAATCATACAACTTCATAATTTTTGGCATGTTTATGTTGAATATAAAAATCCTACTACAAGAAACTAATCGACATTCCAATATATTATACCACCAAATTATGTGTATTATGTGTTATTTGTAATAAAATGTCCCAAAGCGAACTAATCATCGGAAGAAAACTATTTGCTGTCTGTCAAAATAGCACATCATTGAGAATAAGGAAGTCGTCCTACGAAAACGCAAAATAAAAATAAACAAATATTTGAAAAGAAAAAAGATGTCTAATTACAATGTGTGCATGTAGCGTAACCCTAACTATTCTCCCGCACCCCATAATAAAAACTACTCATTGAAATAGAACTATTCTCCCCCACCATCCGTTCCGATATTTTCCATCTGTCTCATTGTTATTCACTAAAACAGGATATTCACCAAATCGAACTATTTGAGGCTACCCGAAAACTATTCAACGAAAAGAATTTTTTGCCACCGCCGCATAGCGCGGGTACGCACCTAGTATATATATATATATATATATATATATATATATATATATATATATATATATATATATATATATATATATATATATATATATATATATATATATATATATATATATATATATATATATATATATATATATACACGCATCATATGTATGTGTGTTCTTCACACATAAAATCAAATGGAAATAACAAATGGCATGCTTGTGTCACGTGAGCAAGAATTAAAACAAAAGAAATGGAAACAGATGCATGCTTGCCGGCGAACAAAAGAAAGAAAGAACGAAAGAAAATATGGTGCGGCCCGAGTGGAAGAGAAATGAAATGGAACAAATGGTGACGTGCGGTCTAACATGACCGAGCAATAGAAAAAAGACGTGGTGGTCGGTGCATTTATTACACCTAAAATAATATACGGAAATTCCTAACATGCGGGCCGAGCAACATATATTCAAAAAGAGATGTGCGATCGAGCAATAGTAATATTGTGAAATGAACGACCGAGTGAATAAAGGATGCGGCCGAACGTGAGTGTATCGGAGCCCAATTAATTCAGAAGGTAATACCAAAATCACGTCTATACCGAAAGCAATTCAGAAAGTCAAGTCAAGGTTCCGATCATCAAGCATTCCGAATCAGAACTTGAGGATCCGAACATGAGAGGATCCGAAAGTTACAGTTCTGAATTTCACAGTTCAGAAATTCAAGCTCAGAAATTGCGCTTCAGAAATGACGATTCTGAAATTATAGTTCAGAAAATGTGGTGCCGGTTCAGAAAATACGAATCAGAAACGTCAAATTGCTGATCCGTTCAGCAACGAAAGTACACAGCGGGTGAAGATCAGGAAGCTCAAGACTTAGATTATTTTAGCCAGCTGTAGTATAGTACTTTTGTAATAGTTTATTATTTTTAGTTGTACTTGTAATACCTTCTCCTCCTATAAATAGGAGGCTTGGGTCATGAGTTTTAGTGTGAGATTCTAATGAGATAGTGAGGAACTATCACTACTCCAATGTAGTCTAAAGTAATTGGAGGAGGGGCTGGAGAATTCTCTCCAGCCACCTCAAGAACATCAAGAACATCCTCACATCTCTTCCTCTTTCTAGATCTCCATATCTTTTCTTCTAACTTCTTTTCTATCTCATCTCTTCTCTTCTAGATCTCCATATCTATCATTCTATCTCTCTATCTTTCTATCTTTTCTATCGTTTCTATCTTTTCTATCTTTTCTTTCTTTCTAGATCTTAATGTAATTAATCTTAGACTAGGAATTGTGTTTGAGCTTAATTTCCAATATGTAACACATTTCTTATTATCAATGAAAAATACGAATTACATTATATCGTTTAATTATTGTCTTTTAATTTCCGCACTTGTTCTTTACGATTTATTTAATATTCCGCAACTTTACGTTTCATGTCATTTATATTTTCCGCAACGTTCCTTTATATTTTCGCACTTAATTTATTTATATATCATCGTTTATTGTTGGGCTAAAGATCCATTCTAAGTATTCAATCTTTCTAATTCCGCAATCTACTTAGAATAAAATGGCGACAACACGTTACTTACATGATTATACATAGACAGTTGAAGTATGTTTACATTAATAGCTGGTATACATTTATGTGGAAAATATAAAGAATTAGAGATGAATAATTGTTTAAATCTCCAGGAACTACTGCATATGATTGTAATTTGAATTTATAAATGATCTGCTAGAAGAGATGCACCGGAAAGATATAGTAAACGTGATTAAATACATTGCCCCTGATAAGTCTATAGTCCATCTTCTTGATTTGAACCGTAAAAGAAGAACCATGGTCCCGATCAAGAAAAGAGTGCAAAGTTCATCCATGATTCAGAAAAACAGAAGCGAAACCATGGTCCTGATCAATACCTTAGTTTCCGGTGAGTGAAGCAGTAAGCAATAAGATCAAGAGAGATATATAAAAGAACTTCTGACTATTACTTGAAGAACATATTTCTAAACAAAATATTATTGACCATTATTTGCTCCATCAAGAACATATATATCAACAAAAAACATTCTTAACATAATTAGTACCAAATCGGAATGTGGATGTGCATTTTGTAAGATCCTAGAAGTTTGTTGGTTCTTGTTTTGGGTGAGTATGATTAGGTAGTTAGGGCCCCTTTGTGAGAATTTAATGCATATCAAGATTTTTATTAGGATCAAAAATCAAAAGGACCTAAATACCTCTCGATCTCGTCGTAAAGCTGGATTCCAGTTCGTTCTAGTTAGTTGTCGTTGTTCTGAACGTTGCAATTTGGACATAGTACATTGAAGCGATTGACTTTGCATAAGCCGACAAACAACCGAGGATGATGACGAATACCAGGTAATCAGACGTGAGTCTGTCACAATCTATATTCAACTTATGGAAATTGTATGTTAAAAAACGAAACAATTGATTAAACGCAAAGATAAAATTAGGTTATATTCTTGAACATTGAGAGGGAGTGTGCGTGTGTAATAGAGATATGAGAGTACGTAAAAAAAGAGTGCATAACAAAACGACTTTCAGGTTAACCTGCAAAGCGAGTTTGGGTTTATCTTTCAGGTCAAGATAGTCCCTAAGCTGGCCAACGACTTCAAGTGGTTGATCGCTGGTTGACGGGGTTTTTTAACGACAGAGTTAAGGTTTAGAAAGGGGCTTTTTGAGTTAAAATTGAGACGATGTTTAGACTGGGGGTGTTATATGGGTGTGATTTGATTTAGGAGAAGGCGTAGTGCCATTGCAGATGAGTGTGCCCAAAATTAAGACTTCATGGAGGAAGAATACAAAGATATGAAGAAGAATGATGGTGTTTGAGTAACTATGTGAATGTATAATGGGCTATGTATTCTTTTCAAACCGGGTAGCATTTGAATATTTTTGATAGATTTTAATTCTATCTAGACTACAATAACATCAAAGTCTCGTAGCTCAGTTGGTTAGAGCGTTGGTCTTATGAGCCGAAGGTTGCTGGTTCGAGCCCCGTCGAGACTATTTATTTTGTAACATGTTTTACTTTTACCAAATTCTTAATCCAGGATTCTACGCCCGGCCTAATTTAAATTCAAAACAAATTTTTGTTATATTTTTACCAAATTCTTCATAGAACTCAACCAAAGAGCCCAAGTTTCGTTTTTGTTTGGATTTTAATTTTTGATAGATTTTAATTCTATCTAGACTATAATAACATCAAAGTCTCGTAGCTCAATTGGTTAGAGCGTTGTTCTTATGAGCCGAAGGTTGCGGGTTCGAGCCCCGCTGGGACTATTTATTTTGTAACCTGTTTTACTTTTACAAATTCTTAATCGAGGATTCAACGCCCGCCTGAATTAAAATTTAAAACGATTTTTTTTTGTTTTACCAAATTCTTCATCGAACTCAACCAAAGCCCCCAAGTTTAGTTTTTGTTTGGATTTTAATTTTTAAGGGTTTCATGTTTAATGCACCACACCCAAATTCTGGGTTCTGTAGTTTCTTAATGCTTCCACACCTAAAAAGGGTAAAATCTCAATTATTTTGCTTCATATTTTATTAAAAACTAGGTTATAAACTCGTGTTTTACACGATAAACAAATAAAAAACTTATACATCAAGAAAACATTTTATTTTAAAAGTACGATGCTATTAATGAGTCTTTTTGCAAAGTTCAATGATAAAACGGATATTCTTTTTCAAGAAGATTATCCTATAAATAAGCTTTAATGTAAAAGAAATATAAATATTCTAGATCATCTAAAAGTTTTTTAAAAATAGTCATTTTTTCAAAGTACGATGCTATTAATGAACTTTTTTGAAAAGTCCAATGCTAATTTTTGCAGAAAAAATGTCCTATAAATGGACTTTAATGTAAAAGAAATGAATTACTCTAGTAAATTATTATGTTAAGAATCACATACCAAGGAATTTAATGTAAAAGAAATGAATTCCTCAAGTAAATTCCTCTGAAATTTGTTGTCCACAATTTCAACATTCTTGCTTCCTGCTATTACTATATACAGGACACAATACCCTTTGTTCGTTTGAGATTTTTTCTTTTCTAAAAAATAGGAAATATCCATCCACTTTTTAGTTGTATGAATGTGGGTCCCGTCTAACATGGTAATTATATCACCAGAAGATAAGTAGACACAAAGGCCCTCACAATCACACCCAATTATGTTAGAACTACCAGCCATAGAGGTCCTCATAATTCATATAGGCCATAAAGACCCATAAACACCATCCACAAAGGCCCATAAATATCCCCAAGCCGCAAAGGCTCAACAGTCAACATATCACACCAATATCAGTTTTAATGTGCAATCAGCTACACATTTATAATCTCTCTCAACTCATACTCTTTCGGCTATCTCAGCTATTTAGTGTGATCAACCACACTCACAACTTGACTATCGACAGTAACTCAAAATCACTTTCAACTCATACTCTTTCTCGACTCATCCTCTTTCTTAGCTCATACTTTCTTTTTAGCTCATATTTACTCATACTCATTCTCAACTCATACTCTTTTAGCTATCTCAGTCTTATACAACAATTTACTACTTGTTTAGCTCAAACTCTTTTGGCTATCTCAGCCAATCAATGTATGCGGTCATACTCATAACTCAGCTATCAACGATAACTCATAATCTCTTTTTAACTCATACTCATTGGCTATCTCAGCTAATCATAGCCATTTACCACACATTTACATCACAATTCACATCACAAGACATTCAACGAATTACTCACACATAACACAATTAGCCACTAAGGCACACTCATCAAACATGGTACGTTTGTTGTATTATTCACAAGTACACAATATATAACATACACAACCATCAACCCCAAGAGGGACAAGGTTACTCACATACCCCAGCTTTTAACTCTTGAGTGTAATCAGCTACACTCACATACATCGGCTCTCGACTGTTGTACTTATGTACAGTTACATACATCAGTTCTTGGCTCTCGTGTTACGAGCTGTCACGACCTCATATCGGTTGTTAGTTAAAACATAGCTCTAACACATCAATCAACCAAGAATCCATAGTAGGCAGGACCTCATATCAACTGTTGGTCACTTGCAACTATGATTCCACCTCAAATGTATTTGTCAACATCTGTTAGGACCTCAACATCAGCTGGAATCTGATAGTCAACTGGAATCTCATCTCATCATCAGCTGGAATCTCATCATCAACTACAACCTCATCTCATTATCAGCTATTGGTCCAACCAACTGTGACCAATCCATCAACTCATATTACATCAAAAATCATATATATATTCACATACAAGAGATAACATGCATACCACAAATGTAATATTCAACTTATATGATAACATTTGGAATAGTATCTTGTGCATGCATGTGATAGGGGATCTCTTCCCGGTTCAAGTCTAGGACCCTACACTCAAATACCTAGTTTATTTAAACCACTTCTCTGATACCAACTTGTAAGGCCTGGTTTTTCATACAAGATACATCCAAAATTTTTAAAACTATATCGCAACACAAATGGGTATACTTGTATTTAAAAACACGGAATACAAGTTCTCATAAAAAATAACACATAAAAATCCACATGGATTAAGTCGGGTATTACAATCATCAAATAAAAGTCTGCCATTAAAAGACTGACTCTACGTCGTCCATCTCTCAATCACATGCCTTCCTCTATCACTACTACACATACCTACAAAATACACACACACAACCAATGATAAGCTTATAAAAGCTTAGTGAATAATCTCCCAGCTCGACATCATCACAAGATGTATTAGAGTTTATAAACATTCACCAACAACCATATCTTACAACACAAATAGCTGTAATTTCTCAGTATACGGCTCAACCATCCATCTTACTAATTATATTAATCACATAGACATCAACTAATTGCCATCAACTGTCAACCCAAAAGTAGGCACCGCGGCCAATACAACTCACATGCTTAATCATACTCATTCTCATGCACTCATTCTTCTATCAGTTGTACTCAACAATAGCAACCCTCACGGTTGTATCAATACCGCTTAAGAAACTCGTTAACTTAACCACACTAGCAACTACTTTACTTCAACTAATCAAATATATACTCAACTCAACTATATCATCTATAGATAACAGAATCGCTCCACCAATCGGTCACAACACATAACATATATATATATATATATATATATATATATATATATATATATATATATATATATATATATATATATATATATATATATATATATATATATATATATATATATATATATATATAAACACAATAGAGCATACTTCTACTCAAATGCTAGGGATTACTCACCTGGGGTTAGGTCGGAACGTGTCACCCCCGAGCTTTTCGTATCAGCCTCTTTCCTATATTGTTTAGCTGTGGTACAACATCATAAATCAGATCTCAATCATCCTAAAACATCCCTATAAAAGGTTGACCAAAAGGTCAAGGAAAATAAAATATGCACACAATTTGTCAAAGGGAGATAGCGGAGCTATCTCCAGGATAGTGTTGTTATCAATTAGCGCTGCTATTATCAATGATAGCTTTGCTATCCTCGCTGCACAATAATATATTAACATCATACACCACTAGAACTACTCAATTTCTTGAATAATGACAATTAGGGTTTCAAAACCCCCAAATTCATCAAAAATCAACTCACCCTGTTGATTTAGGGATTAAGAACACGTTCTTATTGTTGAATTTGAGTTCTCCTAGCTTTCTACTCCAATTACATGGTCAATCTCGTGATATGTAAGCTCAATCAATGTTGGAATGTGTTTGGGAGGTTTTTAGGTTCGAAATACATGTTCACAGGCTAAAGCACCGGTTTGACTCACGACCATAGTGTCCCTATTCACAGAGATAGCGACGAGATAGCGTCAGTATCTTTATGTCTAAAAGGGCAATCAACTTTTGAGATAGAGACGCTATCTACTAGAGATAGCAACAATATCTCGCCTGTGAAGCTCTATTTCCATCAATTACCTATTTAAGCCTCCCTTAATCCCAAAACTCATCCACAATGGTTCTCAAATCATAGTTAACACACAAAAAGAATGTTTACCACTTCCTACCACCACAATCTACTCAAACATCGAAAGCAGCACACAAAAATCGCTACACCTCTACTTTTAGCAACTCAACCCAATACCACACTAACTATAAGGTAATAATTCAACTTACCTTTACAAGCCTCTTGAGAAGAAAACATGTATCATAATAGATTAGAGTAAGTTACATTTTTGGTCCCTGCATATAGTTAAAATATTAGATTTTTGGTCCGAAAAAGTTTTCTATATTGTTTGTTATTTGAGGGTTTTGTAACATTTTTGTTCCTGTTTAAGAACCTTAAATAAGGACCAATATTGCAAGAGAAACCCTTTTGCTACAAAAATTGCAAAAGGTAAGCTATACTCTAGGATGAAAAATGTAATTTTCTTTTGATTATAAAAATACCAAATCTGGTAAAGTACCTTGAGGCTTTCACCATGTGAGTAAAATGGAAAACTTGATTAAGCAAAAAGGGTAATAATGTAATTTGATAAGTTAACTTTGTTGGATCTATAGGCTCAAGAATCATTGTTGAATGATATTGCTAATAACATATGATCATATAGGTCACACCTTTATCAAGTTGGTACTTATTGAATATTTATTAAGTATTTGATTATTAATAAATAATTTCAACTCTTGTATTTAATTAAAAAATAATTGCTTTTTTATTAAAATAATAATTAAAAGGGACAAACTAGTTATTATATCATATGGTATGATATATTAAGTCATGTACAAGTATTTGGACACTTTGAATTTCACTAACTTATACTAGATACATTATTTTATTAAGGTACTGTACTCGCCACATCATATTTTCCTTTTCTCATGAGTTGGCCAAAAAGCACATGATGGGAAGGGAGGCTGCTTGTCAACCTTCCTCTTACACGTCGCATACCTCTAATAAGTCATATCTTTGCATTTAATAAAGGTATGGGTCTTGGATCTCATGTGTTAAGTATATAAGAGAGTGTCAGACTAAATTTTCAGTTAGTTCTTCCTCCATCCCTCATGAAACTCATGGTTCTTCACTCTCTCCCTCTCTATATGCTCTTTTGTTAAGACTAGATAAGAGTTTGAGCGGTTAGAAGTGCTTCTACTTTACTACTTAATTGTGATAAGCACTTAAAGGCTTAACATGTTCTTTATACAAGAAAGAAACTAGCATTCCAAGTGCCTTACTCTTGGTGGTGGATACTTGTAGAGATGATCAAGCTTCTTGGTTTTTGCCATCTACTTCAACTCCCTTGTTTCGAGTGGGATCAAAGGCTCCAAAGGTTGTCATTCTAAATCATCCTATGTATGTTTTGAATATCATTCTAACCTATGTAATTGGATTCTTGATGGTTTGGTTTTAAAATTGTGAGATATAAACTTGTTAATTTTAAAATGTTTCCGTTGCAGTTTTACTATAAAACGCTTTATTTTTTTCCCCAAAACCCATCAAAATTACTATTGCATTATGCCAGATTCTTGCACAGTATATTCTAAGTGTGGCTACATTTGTTATCATTTAAAGTGAGTCATTATTGAAGGCTACATGTGCACCTGGAAACAGAACTGCAAAAAACACGACATTGTACTCAATTCGTTAAACTTCAAAATAAATTCCTCTAACAAATTTATGTTAAGAATCACATACTAAGGATAAAGCTAATTATCTAATACGTTACTTAGGCCATGTTTGTTTACCACTTAATTGTATTATTAAGAGGCAAACTCTTAATGAGACAGATTAAGAGGGTTTTTTTACCTCTTAAATTTTACATCTTAATTAAAAAAGAGCCTCTTATTAGGTCAGATCTCAATCCATGTCTGATCAAAAAAGAAACATGCTTTTTCCCCTTTTACCCTAATGTTATCCCGCCTCCTTCTCTTCTTTTACGACTCATCCCGCCTCCCTTCCTCTCACTTGCATCTCTTGACCGACATTGTTGATTGCTCCACCTTCTCTCTTCTGATCTCAACACCCCGCCTGCATCTCCTGACCGTCGGCGACCTCCACCCATTAGCCTATGTACCAGCGTCGTCGCTGCCACCCTCAATCAGTGGGACCGATTGTTTCAAAGGCTTCTTCACGACTCCGCCTCCCCTGTCTCTCCCGATCGGCGATTTGCTTTTGCTTTTTCGTTTATCTCTGACGAGGTCTTCTCCAAACCGATGCAGGTATCTGTTGTTATCTCTTTCCGTCATCTCTTTCACAAATCTCGTCCTCTCATGTGCGACTTCGATAATCGATATCCATGAACCGGAAATCCGATTTGGCAATTTGTATCAGTGTATCTGTGTATGTATATCAGATTTGGCAATTTGTACATAATCATTTGGCGATTTGTACTTTGGTTTGTTGCTGAGATTTTCTGATTTTAGGATTGTTATTGTTGAATTTTGTTTACAATTTTTATGATTATTATAGTAATCGAAGCTGAAATTTGTAATTCTTCTCGAGACTGTATGATTGTTCTTGTTGTGACCTTTGTGCTGCTGAATTTTGATGTTATTAATAAAATAGTTCACAGGGGTAAAATGGTCATATTTATTATTCAACACAACAATTAAGAGGTTTCAACCAAACACATATTTTATATTGAGATCTTAAAAATCCAGAGCCTCTTAAATGTGCAGACCTTTTAAACATTCAGATCTTAAAAATTAAGATCTTGCCAAACAGGGCCTTACTTGATTATACATAGACAGCTGAAGTAGGTTTACATTAATAGCTGGTATACATTTATGTGGAAAATATAAAGAATTAGAGATGAATAATTGTTTACATCTCCAGGAACTAATGCATTGATTGTAATTTGAATTTACAAATGATCTGCTAGAAGAGATGCATCGGAAAGATATAGTAAACGTGATTAAATACATTGCCCCTGATAAGTCTATAGTCCATCTTCTGGATTTGACCCGTAAAAGAAGAACCATGGTTCCGATCAAGAAAAGAGTGCAAAGTTCATCCATGATTCGGAAAAATAGAAGCGGAACCTTGGTCCTGATCAATACCTTAGTTTCCGGTGAGTGAAGCAGTAAGCAATAAGATCGAGAGGGATCTATAAAAGAACTTCTGGCTATTACTTGAAGAACATATTTCTAAACAAAATATTATTGACCATTACTTGCTCCGTCAAGAACATATATATCAACAAAGAACATTCTTAACATTAGTACCAAATCGGAATGTGGATGTGCATTTTGTAAGATCCTAGAAGTTTGTTGGTTCTTGTTTTGGGTGAGTATGATTAGGTAGTTAGGGTCCCTTTGTGAGAATTTATTGCCGATCAAGATTTGTGTTCAGATAAAAAATCAAAAGGACCAAAATACCTCTCGATCTCGTCATAAAGCTGGATACTAGTTCATTATAGTTGGTTGTCGTTGTTCTGATCGTTGGAATTCGGACATAGTACATTGAAGCGATTGACTTTGCAAAAGCCGACAAATAACCGAGGATGATGACGAATACCATGTAATCGAACGTGAGCCTGACACAATCTATATTCAACTTGTGGAAATTTTATGTTAAAAACTAGAACAATTAATTGAACGCAAAGATAAAATTAGGTTATATTCTTGAACATTGAGAAGGAGTGTGTGTGCATAAGAGAGAGAGAGAGAGAGATGAGAGTACGTAAAAAAGTGTACATAACAAAACGACCATTAGAATTTACCTGCAAAGCGGATTTGGGTTTATCTTTCAGGTCTGGATAGTCCTAATCTGTCCGACGACTTCAACCGGTTGATCGGCTGGTTGATAGGGTTTTTAATGGCAGAATTAAGGTTTGGAAAGGGTTTTGTTGAGTTAAAATTGAGAGGATGTTTAGACTAGGTGGTCTTATATGGGTGTGATTTGATTAGGAGAAGGCATAGGTGCCATTGCATATGAGTGCACAAAATCAAAACTTTATCGAGGAAGAATACAAAGATATGAAGAAGAATGATGGCGTTTGAGTAGCTACGTGAAAGTATAATGGGCTATATATTCTTCTTAAACTTGGTGGTGTTTGAATATTTTTGATAGATTTTAATTTTATCTATACTACAATAACATCAAAGTTTCGTACCTCAGTTGGTTAAAGCGTTGGTCTTATGAGCCGAAGATTGTGGGTTCGAGCCCTGCCGAGACTATTTAGTTTGTAACATGTTTTACTTTTACCAAATTCTTAATCGAGGATTAGACACCCACCCAAATTAAAATTTAAAACGAACTTTTGTTTTACTTTTACCAAATACTTCATCGAACTCAACCAAAGCGCCTAAGTTTTGTTTTTTTGAAGGGTTTTAATATTTGATATATTTTAATTCTATCTAGACCACAATAACATCAAAGTTTCGTAGCTCAGTTGGTTAGAGCGTTGGTCTTATGAGCCGAAGGTTGCAGGTTCGAGCCCCGCCGGGACTATATATTTTGTAACCAATTTTACTTTAACCAAATTCTTAATCGAGGATTCGACACCCGCCCGCGGACCATTTCACCTCCTATCACTAGTCATAAGGGAGTAATATGAACAGTTTTAAAAAAGCAATGGGTAAATCAAGCACAAAATTAAATCCAGCGACCAAATATGAATAATTTTAGAAGTTTGCTACCCTCCAAAGTCTTCTAGGATGCCATGCCAAATCTATATAAACCTTATATCACTGGTCATACTGGTATGATGTGAACAATTTTAAAAAGTTCATGGGTAAATCAAGCATACAAATAAATTGAGTGACCAAATGTGAACAATTTTAAAAGTTTGTTACCTTCCAAGTCATTATCGCTTACTTGGAACTAGTCGATAACTTTTTAGATTTTATCCGGTAACAATTTACAAACCGGTAAAATATACCACAAAGGTTTTTTCATAAATATGATCAAATTTTAAGAGTTTATCTAAAACTAATATTTTTATAATTTTATTTTAATATTACCTTATTATTATTCTAATGTTATACTTTTTATCTGATAGAGAATATCTATCTTGGAAATAGTTGTTTTTTCTTTGAAATTGTGTGATGAGGTTATTCTGTCTAAAAATAAATGTTTTTATAATTTTCTAAGAAATGTTATAAATTGTTTGACTTTTTTTTGTAAAGATAATTATTTTTGTAACTTTTGGATTAATATTTTTACTTTAAAGAAGATATCATAATCTAATATAAACTGTCAAACAAAGAGAATACAATATGGTAATCATAAGATAATACTTCATGTCACACAAAAAATATTACATTAAAATTACCAAAGATAATAAAATAAGATTAAAAGGTTCTATTGTTATATATGTACGATGATCCATGCAAGCTCACACTAATCCTATTAACATTTTTGGTAACTTTCCAATTTTATTTTATTTAAAGGCTAATAACATAAAAACCATTATAGTTTGACCAAAATCCGGTTTAAGCATTATATATATATATATATATATATATATATATATATATATATATATATATATATATATATATATATATATATATATATATATATATATATATATATATATATATAATAAGTAGCAATGAAAGTTAGATGCTATAATTAGACAAACAAATAAAAATACATTGCTATTTCTTGCATTTAGCCCTATTTTTTATGTCTAGCCCCAATTATCTATACCCATATGAACAAACCAAACGCTAAAGTGCACCACCACTATCTCACACTTCCACGTTCAATAGGTTGCCGCTCTCCCGCTTCCCACGTGCGATTTCTTGATGAAGCAACCTAAATCCTAAACCCTAAACCGCAGCAACCATGATCCCACTATCTCATTTGCCTGTATATAAGATTGAAGCTACCATTGCGATTGAATTTTAGGAGGATACGAAGGGAGATGGAAACAGTAGGGGCAATGTTGTGATAGTGTTGAGGCGGTGATAATTGATGTTGACAAAAACCGTCCTCAAGCCTTGGCCTCTTTCATGTATCAAAACGCCTCCTTCATCGATCCATGTAATTTGGCCATCCAGGTCTGCTTTAGGTTTGTTTGATTAATTTTTAGAAATCGACTGGTATTGCAGGATTTACATTTTTATTTCATCAACAACTCATCTTGTGGAATTAGGTTTAGGCTTTTGTTATGAATTAAACACGTGTCAATATTCAGTTAGATTAGTTTGATCTGTTAATCTTAGACAATTAGTTGTTAGGTGTTACCTACAGTTACAGCATTGTACTTAGTATATATGTAATAGTTCACTCAACTGAATAGAACTTGAATATTTCAAATTACTCTTTACTCTGTATCAATTGTTTGAATGGTATCAGAGCCCGTTTAGTAGCAAAAGGATATAATCAAAAGTATGGAATCGCTTATCTTGATAGTTTCTCTCCAGTTGCCAAAGTAGTTACAGTACGATTATTACTTTCTTTGTCTACTTCAAACAATTGGTTTTTGCATCAACTGGACATAAACAATGCATTTTTACATTAAAACCTAGATGAAGAAGTTTACCTAATTCCTCTAGAAGGGTATGAAAAGGCAAAGAAAGGATAAGTGTGTAAACTAAATAAGTCATTGTATGGGATTAAACAGGCAAGCAGACAATTGCATATTGAGTTTTGCATCAAACTTTTAAGTTTTGGTTTTAGACAGTCTTCTCATGATCACTGCTTATTCACAAAAGGAGAAGAAAAACAATTCATTGCATTAGTAGTATATGTTGATGATGTATTAATCACAAGACCAAACCAAAAACTAATTCAGGAGGTTAAAGATCAGCTCCATGAAGCTTTTACAATCCAAGATCTGGGAGAAGCAAGTTACTTACTAGGAGTCAAATTACTTAAAACCAGAAAGGATTGTATATCAATCAACGAAAATATATTTTAGATATCTTATCAGAAGCAGAAGCATGTCTCACTAGAGCCAAACCAGTTTCCACACAGGTGATAAAGAATTTGCAATTGAGTGCTGATAATGGAAGAAGTCTTAATGATCCTGAAAAATACCGAAGATTAGTTGGGAAATTGTTATACTTGAACTTCACAAGACCGGACATAAGCTACATAGTTCAGCAATTAAGTCAATATCTTCAAAATCAAACTGAAATACATTGGAAAGCAACTATACATGTTCTAAAATATTTGAAAGGATGTCTATCGAAGGGATTATTCTTTCAAAAAGGGTCCTCACCAATCTCAATAAAAGCCTACAGTGATTTGGATTGGGCCATGTGTAAAGATACTCGCAGATCACTTACCGGTTATTGTATTTTCATGGGATCATCATTGGTTTCATGGAAGACAAAGAAACAGAAAACTGTATCCAGATCTTCATGTGAAGCGGAGTATAGAAGTTTAGCAGCTACAATGAATTGAGCTTCATAGTTCTCATCTACGAATTAAGAGGATAGCTTATTACCTTAGTTTGGTTCTTGACTTGCATACTAAATCTCTAGTCTTTTAGATTCATCAAATTTCATGTGGGTCATTACATGGATAATACGGCTAGCATTTTTGACAAGATTATCTTGAAGTTTAATCACCCTGTTTCACATAAAATTCTAGCCAATTTATACCATCACACGTTACATCAAGGAGATGAAATGGTTTGGGGCCATTTTTGAACCTTGTCTATGGTTAGAGTATTGAGGTAATATCTCTTTAGAGGGTGAGAAACTGGTAAAGATGTTTTCTTTTGTTATAGTCAGATGGAAGATGACTTTTTAATGCCAGCTAGCTGTTTGTTTTAATGTGTGATGGTATTTTTGATACAATTCAAAAAAATTATGTTCAAAGATCATGTTATTCTTTGCTTCCATAAAGTATAATGGTTTAATAAGAAAATAAAATTTTAAAAACTTAAGACTTACAAATGAAATTATGATGCTGTATTAGATAAAGAAATGGAAGTGCATTCCCATATCTTGCATTTAGCCCTAAAAAACAAACCGGTCAATTAATCATGATTAATCGTGACATTAACTGGCATGTCGACAAAATGGCCTATTCCACATCGACAGCTTGTTGGAGTCCGGTAAGCTGGGCTGTAAAATGGCATAGTTTCGCATTCCATGCATCCACCGCCTTTTCTACACCACATGCAACCTCAGACTACATGATGGGTTTTTCAATGCCAAACAACCTCATATTTACTTTATTTTTTATTGTTAGACGGTTATATTTTATTTTTTTTAATTTAAAAAAGTTATATTTTTTACCTATAAATACATGCAAATATACGTATTTTTACCATGCCATTCTTCCTTTATCTATTTAGCATATTAATATTTCAAGTTTTTCTTGTTCTCTATAACGGAAAACAATCCAAAGACACCAAATTGAAACTCAAATATCTCAGACCGTGAAGGAAACATTCGCTTTAGATACAACACCATGCTAATTTTCTCAATTTGAGTCACCTAGTGGCGGTTTCATGGATTTACTTCAAAGTTCGCCATCCCACAACAAAACCTATTCCATCATCCATTTCAACAACAAAACATATTCCAACAACCATTTCTACAACCAAACTTTTTTCAACCATAGTTCCCATTTCTACAAGCCATGATTCCACATCCTCAAACACAACCTTCTCAAACAGATTCCTCTCTCATATCCATTCCTGGAACCCAAATGGACGAACGACAACAAGCTTATAAAAAAAGAAGCAAAAAGGTTAAGATGACCCAAACAGGACCAAAAACTTGATTTGGAAATTAGGAGGTTGCTGTAGCAAAAGCTTGGATAGCCATTTCCAACGATAATATTATCAACAATAATCAATTAAGCAAAAATTTTGGGGGCGTATTTTAGACCATTTCCACACAGAAATAGGTAACACTGATGCGCTTTCAAAATGGTGTGCGATGAGAGCTAAAATTAGCGCGCTCAACAGAATCTATAACAATCTTACCAATCAACATAGAAGCAAAATTAACGACTTTGACATATTTGGTACCGCACTCCAACAATATGAAGCAACCAAACGCACCGTAAAAAGTTCACCTATATCAAATCTTGGAAAGTCATGTGACGGGGTCTAAGATAAGCGTTATAGCCGGATGTCCTTACTCAATCCCCCCGATCAAACAAATGGTCCAAAACGTCCGAATCAAACGATTACATGCAACATTCAGACGGTTGGATCACAATCGACATCAATGATGATATGGGGGAGGTTGAAGAGGCACAACCTCTACAACGACCGGTTGGTAAGAACAAAAGGAAGAGAGTTGCTTTGGGATCAAGTATGGAAAAATCGTTGGATCCGAACGAGTTAGACTATTTTAAGGATAAATTTGACGATTACCTTGAAATGTAACAAAAAAGGTAAACATGATGTAAGAAGCACGAAAGGAACGACAAATCGTGGGCGGCATGCAAGTGTTGAAGATGACATCCGACAATCTCGATGGTGAAGACCTCCAGATGTTTATAGCGGCCAATAAACGAATCCATGATAAATGTAGAAATATGTAATTTTTATTATCTCTTTTGTGTGTTTTTTAGTCTACTATGTAGTTTGTCTTTTAACTAAATCAATGTTTTTTTAGTTTACTAAATCTTATTATTTTAATTAAAGTAATGTAATCTTTTTAGTTTATTAATTCATTTATTATAATAAAAAATGTAATTAATTTTTCATTAAATAAATGAAAATTAATATTAATTAGATTATGTGGAGTGATATGTACCCATAGGGGGCGTGGTGTGGATGTGGTGCTAATGTGAAGATGAGATGTCACAGGTTTTGGTGTGGTGAGTGTGGTGGTGTGGTCTGTATACCATATAGTCTTGTGGGCCAATGTACTCTGTCCATCTTTCCGACCCTCCACTATCTCCATCGATTCCCACTACCACCGTTTCCCCTTCATTTGAAAACATCGACTTCAACCTTTCCGATTTCCCCTTTCTTATTTCTTATGTTTTTCATCTTTCATCTTCTATTACTACCCTTTTTCACCTCATTCCACTCCCACTTCTTGCCAGAATCGTGATTTCAACTATGCATTTGGCTCCTGATAAGGAACCAAGAACATTCATGTCCAAATCCCATTTAAAGTTTTCGATACCGGAGCTTAAGATCGTGTCGTTTTGGTCATCAAAGATACATGCGATGGAACCCGATCAAATGGTACTTTGGTGCCTTGAGTTCAATTTTGATGGATTCTCCTACGCAAGATGCCAAATGTGATTATGTTATTTCCACAATGCAAATTATAGTTATAGAGGAATGCCTCAAGACAACATGATTGCTTCCCTCCTGACACGAATGTTGTGGAAAAGCCATAATTTTTGGCATATAACCTCTCTACTTCCTTCTCCTTCAATCTCGTAACCATTAAATTAACAATGAAAGATATTAGAAAAGGTATTTCCTGCTTAAACATGACGCCATGGTTTACGCATGTTAGGTTGAAAATTTCATTTAAATATTATCATTTATCAATCAAAATTAAATATTATTTAATTATATCAAAGTTTATAATTTATGTTTGACTTAAAACCCACGGATTTATTGCTTTTTTATGAATAAGACATGTTTAAAACCATTTTGGAGCTCTTGTGTGGCTTGATGATGTTAGGTTGAGTCGAAACTCGATTCAGAACAATGTCTTCTTGTCCTTGTGAATGGCTCGAGCAACTCAAATAGATTCAACGAAATTATGATCGATAAATTAAGTTTCACTTAAGTTTAAATAAATTGAGAGCATCTAACAAAAAAATATGTTTAATATTGCATATTTGATCCGAGATCGACCCAAAACTGTCAATACATACATCGGACATAAAATTAAAGTTCAAAAAAAATTCTACGTCCAATCTTTAGAAGCACAAGTCAACTTGTGGTATGTTTTGACCTCAGTTTTATACCAAAACGCAAGTAATTTCGACTCATGAAACTGGCTCGAATGGATTCCAAAATCGAGATTACCTTTTCTGCAAGAGATGCAATTTTTTAATTTGATTCGCCAAACTTCAGTGATTTGCTCGAACCATTTTTATGCTTCTGATCTGTAATGCAAACCACTTTGATTGCAAGCAAGTGAATGATTGCCATGAAATTTCTACGGTGGAACGGTGTCAAAAAGAAGAAAGAAGCAGAGACATGAATGGGATTTAGGGTTTAGATGTTGAAGTCGTGGTATAGATAGAAGAGAGAAACATAGAGATTTTAGGAGTTGTTAAATATAGTCTAAGATCTAGTGACCATAATACCTTTTCCATCTTCTAAAATTTGCACTCTAATCCATTTACTTTAATAAATTGATAATAATTGCAAAATATTCTAAGCCTTTGATCTATCAATTTAAATGGTTAAGATCAGTTCTCTAGTTCTCTGCCTTTTAAAAGTTCTCAAATAAACTTACCTCTCTCTCTCTTTCTCTCTCTCTCTCTCTCTATATATATATATATATATATATATATATATATATATATATATATATATATATATATATATATATATATATATATATATATATATATATATATATATATATATATATATAGTCCGTTTCAAGGAAGAACCAATATTTTCCTAGGAACCGTAGGAACTTTTTGACTGAATTTTTTTTTTCAAAAAAAATGACATAATACATCTAGTCGCTTATATTTAAGACTTTTTGTCAAAAAAAATTTGAAAAATAATATGTATACACGAAATGTGCATATATGCATTTTTTTCGCACATGTGTATATGATCACGTTTCGTGCATATGTGCACATTTCGTGTATATATATTATTTTTTCAATTTTTTTTACAAAAGGTCTTAAATATATGCGATTAGGTGTATTATGTCATTTTTTTTGAAAAAAAATTTTCAGTAAAAAAGTTCCTACGGTTCCTAGGAAAATATTGGTTCCTATTTGATATTTAGTCTATATATATATATATATATATATATATATATATATATATATATATATATATATATATATATATATATATATATATATATATATATACATACATACATACATACATACATACATACATACATACATACATACACACACACACATACATACATACACACACACACACACACACACATATATATATATATATATATATATATATATATATATATATATATATATATATATATATATATATATATATATATATATATATATATATATATATATATATATATATATAGCGCTTCTGTGAAAATCCAAGAATTCTACGAGATCTGTCACGTTGAATCTGAATTACTAATACAAAATAGGCTTCCCCAAGACCTTTCATTTCAAAATGATTTGAAATAAAATATCTTGGTTTCATATGAAAGATCTAAATCATTGTTGGCAATCAAGATGTCATCAACATATAAACCTAACAAGATATATTTTCTTCCATTGAACTTGTAATACACACAATCTTCTACCAAATTTTCCTCAAAACCAAACGAGACAATAATTTTGAAGAAACTTGTGGTACCA
The DNA here is from genome assembly GCA_023525715.1 of Cichorium intybus. Lineage (NCBI taxonomy): Eukaryota > Viridiplantae > Streptophyta > Magnoliopsida > Asterales > Asteraceae > Cichorium > Cichorium intybus. The sequence goes on along the minus strand of CM042009.1, from coordinate 115,391,992 downwards.
GTGATGAAGTACTTGCTTGAGTCCATAGGTAGATTTATTTAGTTTACAAAGCATATTTTTGAATCTTCAGATACAAAGTTTTATGGTTGCACCATATATATAGTTTCCTTAACATCACCATTGACAAATATTGCTTGTCATACATTTGATATAACTCAAGATTATAATGTGCAACTAGTACCATGATCAACCTAAAAGAGTATTTCGAAGAAACCAAATAGAAAGTCTATTTAAAGTAAGTTCCTTCCTTTTGAGTAAAGCCTTTAGCTACAAAACTTACCTTATGTCATTCCACCTTACCCTTTGAATCCCTTTTGGTTTTAAAAATCCATTTACAACCCACGGGTTTCAAACCTTTAAGTAATAGGACAAGATCCCAAACTTTATTGTCTTGCATAAACTTATACTCCTCATTCATCACATCAATTTACTTCTGATAATTAGATATTTACATGGCCGGAGAAAAACTGATTGGATAATTTTCAATCATTCCATCTTGTTCTTCATAGTACTCACCACGATGATCATATGTAACACATTTAATCTTCTTATCGAGTTGATTCTCAACTTCTAATTTAAAATATTTAAACGCGTCCAGTGACTGAGAACTTGCATGAATAAAATATAGATAACCATAGAGTGAGTAATCGTCTATGAATGATATAAAATATTATTGGCTATTCCAAGAAGCCGAAACGAATGGTCCACAAATATCATTATGTATCAACTCTAAGACATCTAAAGACCTTCTGACATCTAATCTTTTAGTTTTAGTCTGTTTTCCTTTGATACATTCAACACAAATATTCAAATTTGCGAAGTCAAGGTTACTCAACATGCCATCTGACACAAGCTTTTATTGGTCCTGCTAAATGTTTTTCTCATTCATGAATCTATTATAAAATAATACAATCATCTTGATGGGATTGCCTCCATATCATCACTACCTCATGCTACCATATGGACAAAAACTCACCCTATTGAACTTATCATTCGTTATTCACGTTCTTTTATTTACACCATAAGTAGATATGCTACTTACGATAAGTGACTATGTGTGAGCTTATAGTCTACTACTAAACCTAAAAAGGTTTAATAGTAGGGATGTGCAAAAGGTTTAAAAATTAAAAGGATATTAAAGCTCCAATCTAGGTCCGTACTATGCAAGAATAATTAATCGAGTTTGAAGCAAACAAAGTTTGGAATCTAGTAGCAAAAACTGGAAGGGGTAAGAATTTTCCTTTCCTAGTCCTCATACAAAGACTTTAATTTATTTTTTCAAATGAATGTGAAGTGTTCCTTTCTCAATGGAATACTTAAATATGATACAACAATGATGATCTATAAATATACGAGTTATTCTTATATATATATATATATATATATATATATATATATATATATATATATATATATATATATATATATATATATATATATATATATATATATATGTGTGTGTGTGTGTGTGTGTGTGTTTTTTTTTTTTTTTGTGATAAAAGATCATATCTATATTTTTTTTTGAAAATTATCCGAGTTATCTTCTGGCTTTGAATATGCTAAATATATTGATCATGTCTTCATACTAACTAAAGCTATTCATGACTTGAAAAAAGCAACTAAAGCTTGGTACGGATTTATTCTCTTTTCCTTATGGAAAATCACTCCAACGTGGTACCTGATAACGAGATTTTATATTGCATATTTATGCGTTATTGGACTGTATTTTAGTTGTGTTATGTTTATAAAAGGACCATTTACGCTCACTTTTGATGTAAGTGCTTGTGTAGGCGAAATACTCATAATCCAGGGGTTAAAGTGTAAAATTGACCAAAGATAAGGATGAAAACGAATGATAATATGAGGAGAAGTTCGCGATGCGGAGAAGAGGATTACGCGGCGCCATTCAATAGATAAATCGTGATCTGAGGTTTTGACTTGAGTTTCAAAGTGCGAAAAATTGCGGATAAGGCTGACCCGCGACGTGAGAAGTCTTATCTGGCGGCGCGAGGTGTCCGATTTTGCAACTATAAGTAGAGGTCACCGGGTCGATTTTTAGGGAGTGGAGAGTCATCTATTGAGTAGAACTCTGGAATCTTAGCTCAATTTCGTATTATTTCAGTTTTATGCTTCATAGTTTGTTAGATTTGATTTATTTTCGTATTAGTTCGGTTTGTATCAAATTTTGTGCTACGAGTATTCCGCATCAAGAAATTTTCCAACCACAAATGTTAAGTTTTAGATATAGAAGCAATCATTCGGCTCCTGTTTTGGGTTATGTTATTGAACAATTGTCGTTGGTTTCATTCTATGAAAAGAAGTATTTTTAGTTATTGATTGTTTCGATCTATAGTCTTTCATGTATAGATCTGAGTTTGTTCATGCTCTTGAGTGTGAATTAAGTTTGGATGTTAGTAGTACACTGCTATAGAGTGACACTATAGTAATGTTTCTTTACCGACACAAAGTGCCAACCACGTACTCATTGGTTCGACCCTTACTTACCCTAGCTAGTGGACAGTAAAATTTTATTTAGTATTTTTGATCGCATCAACGACTACGACGTGTCAGTACCATTGATAAAAACCTATCATTAGAAATTTAAAAGGTTACACTATCATAAAAGAAAATATATGTTGATGATAACATCGTGGGTCTATTAACGCTCACATTTATAAAAAGTTTTCTGACTAATGCACAATAATTTTGATATGAGCAATATGAGAGAATTAGATTTCTTCATTGGACTTTAGATTATGAAAACATGAAAAGGTATCTGTATCAATAAATTCAAATATGATAAGTAACTTTTGAAGAAATATGGTCCAAGAAAACTTATTTATGAGAAATCGAATGTATTCAACAATGAAAATGGACTCGTATGCAAAAGGTAAGTCAGCCAACATGACTACTTTAGAATAATGATTGGTTCACTCTCTTACTTAAGTATAAGTAGATCGGGTATCATGTTTGCAACTAGATTATGTGCTAGATACCAAGTTGTAGCTAAAGAGTCACACTTCTCTACAGTTAAAAGGATATCTATATAAATTTTGGTTCTCGAAACTTGGGGTTATGGTACTCGAAAGACTAATTTTGAAATGGTTTTTTGATATTGCAATTGCAAGATGTAAATTAGACATGAAAAGTACCTTAGTTCGTGACTTACTGCTTGGTGGGAGACTGGTTACTTGGTTTAACAAGAAACATATTTTTTATTAACATCTATTGTTGAGGCTGATTATGTTTTCGCTACTAGTTATTCAGAAGTTTTTTGAATGGAAAAAATATCTTGTAGATTATGAACTTGTCAACGAGAATATCCCATTTTTTATGCTATTGCCATTACTAAGAATCTCGTTCTACCCTCTAGGACTAATCACATTGATGTGAAATGTCACTTTACTAAGGATCATGTTCAAATAGAAATGTTAAATTGTATTTTATCTCAACTGATTATCAACTTGCTAAATTATTTACAAAACCTCTTAGATGATTCAAGATGTCATTTTTGAAGGTTGCCATGAATGGTTGGGTGCTAAAGTCATCCATATATTTTCCTTTTGACAAGAACGTTTCACAACATGTATTGCACATTACGTTGCATTTAACGGTTGTACGTGTATTTATTAAGCATACTAAACACCATACTGCCTTTTTTAGCATATTATATATATATATATATATATTAATTTGCAAAGTTTGGTTTGTGAGAGTAATTTGTTCATTAGCTTTTACTATTTTCAGAACGATAATAACTAAATCAAGATTATTGTATAATCTCTAAATCACTTGATACAAAAACCAAATAAACTTTTATTTGGAAATAGCAATTTTTATTCTTTTTATAGTAAACTTTTATATTTTCGTTTTTTCCCCTCAACTAATTTCGAATTAATTGTTTTCATCCCTATTTATTATAAAGTTATATTATTAGTATTTCGTAAGTTACGATTCCAGTCCTTCTTATATTTTAAAGTTACATTTTTCGTCTCTTACATAATTTGTTTTTTTGTCGACCTGCGTTTTCCAATATTCCGGACTTCAGCAGCATTGCGCGGACAGTCTAAACACTAGTTCTTTTAAAAAATATGAAGTACGGTTTTGTGAACCATTACTATAAAATTTCTATCCCTACAAGAGATCTCAAGTTCAAATAAATGCTCAACCATCTCCATGTTGTTCTTTTGTTCAAAGAACTTACACTTACATTCTTCAAAACAATGTTGAATTACTTGAACACTTTGCAATATTCTTGTTAACTCTTCAAGCATCATTAACCTAATAACCTCAACATCTTTGTGCATCGTAGTTAGGGATTTGAAGTTAGAACCTTGTTGAAAGTGTCTACATAACAACTACGACGTTCCAAACATCTCCATGATTTTCTAAGTCTTTCACTTCAACCATAAATTCCAGGTTGACTTTGATTTACAGTTGTCTGCTAAAGAGTTGCTTGAGGGGGCTTGTTTTAAACCTTAACACAAAGTATTAAGTGCTTTATTCAGCAAACAAGAATTTGTGCTTTCAACATAAACTCAGTTTATTAATAAGAACTTGTTATAAACATTACTAAAAGATTGTACAATTTCTAAGTGTCGATTGTTGCCCATATCTTGTATTATCACACCCCAAATGGGACAAATTGTCGTTTTGGACAACTTATTGGATTCTTTGTCGATATACATGTATATAACATAATTTTTTTTGTATATATTAAAAATGGTTTTCCTTCCATACTTAAATGTTGTTAGGTATGAAGAGTATCAATTTGGGATTGAATAATGAAACTAGTAAAAATGGCTACAAACATATTGGAATATAAGCATGTGCATTTGTTATTGATTTATCATAAATAGCAACAAAGAAATATTGCAAAAATTTGCTATAGTGATGGATTAGCGAGTAACAATTACTTAGGGGCTGCTTGATTTGCCTCTTACAGTCCAGTAAGAGGTTACGTCTGACTCGGTCCGAGTCAGGCCGTTTGATAACCTCAAATTTTACCTTTGACTCGGTCCTAAACCCTTAAATTTACCTCTTACTCGGTCAGCTCCAAGATAAGTCTGACTGGTCACACACTGACCAGTCAGCTCTTACTCAATCAACAAGTATCAAACAATCCCTTATACTTGATTAAGTGCCCACGGATATTTCCACCACTATACAGTCGCAATTTCATGGTAAACAAAAAAAAAAAAAACAATAATGAAAATAATGCATCTTATGAAGGGATTGCAAGCAAAAAGACCAATGACTCCTTTGGAGCTTTTTGTAGAAATCAAAATGTAAATTGTAAAATTTATTTACAAAATCACCTTTTAGCTACCAAACAACTGAAGGATACAATCGGTGTGTTATGGTTGCCTAATTCTTTAATGTTATCTGTATTATATAACTACTATCTTTTAATATATCTCAGGAATCAAGATTTCATATGGTAAAATAAAGCAATAACTAAAAATGATATTAAGTATCTAAGAGGAACAAGACTTCCACTAGATGATATAGAATGGGGACCTACTAAATGCACTGATCCAGTAATTTCATCCCTTAGTTTGATGCTTGAAGAGCCTGAAAATCATTTTTAAAAAAACACGTTTTTCTATAAATATATTATAACAAAAGATTTAAGGTAGAAATTGCTAAAATTGAAATTGTAACTTACAATTATACTCGGTCCATCCAATTGTCTGGTTTTCAAGATCGTATAATACCAGCTTATTTGATAGCACCAAATCTGCAAACATTAAAAAAAATAGTACTCAAAAATGAATCAAATGTTTAAAAATGTCATATTTTAAATATAAATAATAATAATAATAATATAAAGCTTACCTCCGAGTAAAATTGTGTCCACTGAACTTATGGAATCCATGCCATAACTTTGCCAGCCAAAACACAAAAAGTCTTCCTGCAACATTTAAATGTGGAATTTATTATTTAAGTTATCAAAATTCAGTTTAGAGGTATATTATACATTAGAGTAAATTACATTTTTGGTCCCTGAATACTGCTGGTTTTTACAATTTTGGTCCCAAAAAGCTTATTCTTGCAGTTTTGGTCCCTATTTGAGCTTCTTGTAATGTTTTTACAAGAACCTCAAATATGGTTTTTACAATTTTGGTCCCGAAAAGCTTTCCCTGAATATCGCTGGTTTTTACAATTTTGGTCCCGAAAAGCTTTTTCTTGCAGTTTTGGTCCATATTTAAGTTATCAAAATTCAGTTTTGAGGTATATTATATATTAGAGTAAATTACATTTATGGTCCCTGAATATCGTTGGCTTTAACAATTTTGGTCCCGAAAAGCTTTTTCTTACAGTTTTGGTCCCTATTTGAGGTTCTTGTAATGTTTTTGGTCTGTGCTCCAAGTAAAATAACTATTTTTGGTCCTTAAGAATACGGTTTTTTTTGCAATTTTAGTACCAAATATAGTCATTTTACTTGAAACAAGGGATCAAAAACGTTATAAAAACCTCAAATAAGGAGCAAAATTGCAAGACAGAACTTTTTAGGACCAAAGTTGAAAAACTCAGCTATACTCAGGGACTAACATTGTCATTTACTCGACATGTAAATAAATATATTTATCAACATGAAATACTTACAAAGGCGAATAAATAATCATGGGGATAAACCTTCAAAGAAAGTGAATTTTCAAAATAGAATGTAACCGGAGGAAATCCATCATCAACACTGCAATTTAGTAATATAAAAGTTCGAATTTAGAAACTCGTTCTATATTAAATAATCAATTACAAGAATATAATGAGTTAATATAAAATATACCTTTTGGAAAATTCAAAGCAGGTATACTGATCATGAAGAATACGTAATTTTAAATCAGGCTGCCCTGCAACTATCTAGAGAAAAAAAATTATAGATGTAAAATTAAATATAAAGGATGCAATTTTTATTTTTTTTCAATTAAATTGATAGTATGATGCTATAAAAAATTTCACCTGATTCACAAATGGCTTGTAGATTTCATCTGGAAGATAAGCCAATGTTGTACCACTATCTATTATTGTTCTTATTTTGTCTTCAGAAGCATTTGTACTTGTTGAAATATTAAGAAATTGGGTACCAACTTCAATTCCCATGAGATGGGCAGCATAATGAGGTCTGTAATTATTACAGTGATCAATTTAAATTTGATTTAGAATTATTAGTTGTCAAAATAAATCTGAGGCACTAAGAAGACGTAAAAGAAAGAGTAAATTACCAAGCACAGGGACTAAAAATGTATTTTACCAAAAGAAAAAAAAAAACATATAAACAAAAGAAGTGGATTCTGATAAGAGAGTTGGCCACATACTGATCTGGTACCAAAGGTGTTGAATTGACTTTTGGTTGAACAACATGACCAATTGCAAAAATACCACCACCATTATCACCATCTAGACAATGTGCAAACATCTTTTTCACTTTCCCAGATGATGCCAGCTGTGAAATTATAGAAGAATTTGATTTTCCAAAACCAAGAATCCCATCAAGTGCATCTTCAGAAGAACCAAGGTTACCAGATTGCCTAGCACCACACCTGATTAAAAATAAATAAGTAAATACAAGCACTAATTGTTATAAAAGGGTACACAAGTCATAATTTTTATAATAGTAATGAAAAGTGAAAACATACCCAAATATAACACTTCCATTTGCCAGCTTAGTTTCCAAGTCACCTGACACACTGTCATATTGAACAACATCCATTACAAAGTAACCCATGCTGTAGCCCCCATCACCATAAGTCTCGGTATAGAGACAAGATGCATTGGCCTTGCAACCAGTAACTGCACCACCATTGATATCTGCACAAAAATCTTGAGAGCATGTAACCAATTTCCCTGTGAAGGAATCTTCTGGATCGTATAGTGTAAGTTCCAGCTGTTAGAAGCATGGTAGGTGAAAAACGGTTAGCATTCACATCCATGAAGGTCCATACATGGCTATCTTTCTAACTCAATTTTATCTGTTCATACTCCTAGAGTCCTAGGGAACTTATAAACAAGTTTTCTTGAAGATGCTAATGAAAGCTGATTCTAATGAAGTACATTATCTGGAGAGAGAGAGAGAGAGAGAGAGAGAGAGAGAGAGAGAGAGAGAGAGAAACAGATTTGATAAAAAGATAAGACAATACCCCATGATAGCCTCTTTTGGGGCACTCTCGGCATTGTATACAGTTGATCCACATTATATCACTTCCTGTATCGACTTGCACATAATACTCCTTTGGTGGTGTTCCAATTCCAATTCTGGCATAGTAAAGTCTGCAGAAGTAAGGTCAAAATAACTGTCAAAATAGTGACAGAAGATCACACATAAAACAGTGTGATACTACTCTACAATAGTAAATCAAGATTAATCCACTTCACGGACAGAACTAGTTGGTACTTGCTCGATTTCCATGGATAAAATGGCACATAACAGCATCTAGTTCTCGTGGCTAATTCAAATTAAAACAGGCCGATGAAGTACCATGGCATTTTTTGTTCAGATACACAAAGTACCCTGTTAATTTTAAATCAGCAGTACTCACCATATATCTAACCCAATTCTTATGCCTACAATCATCGTGGAATCAGTATGGAAACTCGATTTCATTCCTACACAAGCCCTAGTTCTCGTTGTAAATCAAATCAGGATTTAGAAAAACAAAAATCTCCAATCGCATTCAAAGGAACTAGCAAACAATAAAGCACGATCGTGAAAATTAATACAGAAACAAAATAGGAAACATCGAGAGACGGCGTCTAAGAGTATGTGCGTACCCGACGGCATCAGGACGACCGGTTCCACCGAGAGGTAGGTCGACACCAGATGCTAGAATCTGAAGGTGGCGGAGGCTATCGTGAGCTTTAAAAAGACTAAGTGACCGTTCCTTGCCAGAGAATTTGGAATTTACACCGAAAACAGCACCGCGGAAATCGTCGTCGTTACTCGCAGCCACGGAAACAGAGATCAAAGCTACAAATAGTAACGTGATGAACCTGGTCGGTATAGCCATGACGCTGAGCGTATGAAAGTATATCGTTGATGCGCAACTCTACGCCGGCGACGGAGCAGTAGAATTGAAGTCGGGAAAAACGGATGAAGACGACGACTGACCAAGAGACGGCATCTTAAAAGTTAACATAAAGTTTGTCACAGAACACCCCTGAGACTTTGGTCCATTCTAAATTTTCTAATATCCACCTCAGCTCAAAATTTTTTATACAAAGTTACCCCTCAACAAAAATCACAAAAATGAAAGGTTGTTTTTTTGAGTATATCACGTAATAAACAAGAATTTTATATTTTACAAAAATAACCAACGAATCTAAAATAAATCAGTAAGGACCAGTGATCTGGTAAATCTTAATTGTTTATGTGGCTTCCATAGGGTATCTTCTACATCTTAGGACGCTAAAATTTTGATTAAATGAAACATGGATTCTCACTTGACTGATCATATGATAGACCATGTTAGTTTTACATTTTTTTAGTTCCACAAATTATAGTTGGATAGTCAAAAAAGGTGTGTAGATTGCAATGGACATAAACGGATTTGATTATTTGGATAAAATAGATCGACCTAGCGCTCGTTATTGTGTTTGGGTTATTATATTGTTTAGTAGGGTCTACGACAATTTGTAGTTAATATGTTTTATGAACTCTTATCTAAGAGTAACTAAAATGTTATATGACTCTTATTAATAGTAGCTAGTGTGTTTTGTGAACTCTTTTCTAAGAGTAGTTAATATGTATTATGAACTCTTCTCTAAGAATGGCTAATATGTTTGTGAACTTTTTGCTAGACTAGCTAGTATGTTTCAATTAGTTTATAAAAGATAAAGCATGTTATATGTTTTCTTGTATAATAAGTCGAAGCTTATGTGATCATGATATTATACATAGATTTATGAGTGTCCATTAAGTTATACAAAGTTTATGTTAAGAAATATATCATGGCACTTGAATGTGATTGATATGCATACAAGAAAAGTTATGATCATTCATACATTCAATGTGAATTTCATATTAACTATAACACATGATATCCTAAGAACATGATTAGAAAGTAGACTATGCTAGGATAGTACATTCCATTGCAAAGTAGATGTCTAGTGATTATGATTCCATGATATGTTGATCTCATCTCCCGATTATGTTATAAAATTTAGGGTGTCATTATTTGTTATCATGACTTATATATAAATATGAATTGTTACATAATTGATAGCTATGATTGGAACAACGGATCATGATTGCCTAATAGCTTGTATTGGAATGTGACTATGCATTGCATACATAACATTTAGTCATGACATGTTTTAAAGTGAATCGATTATATTATGATTCATAATAACATGTTATCAAACCGTAACGCCCAGTTTTTCAGCACAGGGTACACCCAAAAAAATTATGTTTACAACTTGTCAACTAAAACCGTCTACTCATGTGCACCGGAAACTATAAGAAGTTATCTTCAGGAATCGTCCTACGATCCGAGTCGGGTGCTATGTCACTTCAAATCCTGCAACACTACAAAAAAACATGCGTAAGCTATAAAGCTTAGTGAATAACATTACAATATCATACACCTTCTTGTTGAAAAATGTCAACATCACATAACGTATACATAATCCTTGTTTGCTAGGATAGTACATTCCATTGCAAAGTAGATGTCTAGTGATTATGATTCCATGATATGTTGATCTCATCTCCCGATTATGTTATAAAATTTAGGGTGTCATTATTTGTTATCATGACTTATATGTAAATATGAATTGTTACATAATTGATAGCTATGATTGGAACAACGGATCATGATTGCCTAATAGCTTGTATTGGAATGTGACTATGCATTGCATACATAACATTTAGTCATGACATGTTTTAAAGTGAATCGATTATATTATGATTCATAATAACATGTTATCAAACCGTAACGCCCAGTTTTTCAGCACAGGGTACACCCAAAAAAATTATTTTTACAACTTGTCAACTAAA